>JAHLSL010013580.1:8595-58078 GCA_025920805.1 Petroica traversi | reverse complement strand
TTTTTTTTTTTTTTAATCAATGTTCACAATACCACCTAATGTAAAAGAATCTGTAATTGCCATTCTGCTACTACTTTTGTAGAGAGGTAATAAAGCCTGGCATAACAAAACCCCTGAGCTTCTTGCTGGATAGTTTTCTTTCTTTCAGATCAGTGTAGTTCTTCTCATATTGCAGCATGCAGTAGTTTCAGGAGACCATTTGAGTTAAGGTATCAAGAATTTCTTAAATGCATCACTAAAAATTGTATTTTTTTCCTATTAAATGTCTTTTATTTCTTGTGTGACTGCCTCAGGAAAACAAAGATTGCATCACCTAGTTTCTTCTTTCATAAAAAAAATAAGTTCTTGGTCCCAGGCTGAAGTTGTGTTTTTAAGGCACATACTTTACAATGCATTTCAAAGTTCTTTGTAGTTGTTTTAAAAAACATGAATATTTATCGCTAAGAAAGGAGAAACACTTTACCATTCTAGTTTAATAGCTGTGTAATCTGTCTAAAGTATTACCGTATCTTATAGTTGTTTTTGGAACTGATCCTTTAGAAAGAGGGTTTGTTTTGCTTTTTTCTCTCTTAAAATTAGTATTGATACCTGCTTGAATGTTGTTTCATTTAAATTGAGTATTTTTTTTATTCAGTATTTTTAATTAAGGTTGTATTAAAGTGCATAAGGTGAGTATTACTATAGTGGAAATTTAATACGTATTTTAAAATCAGACTTATGAGATACTTTTCCCTTTTCAGGGTTACCAGGGAATGGTTGATGGAGGTGATAATATTGTAGAAGTTTCATGGGAAAGTGTTTCAAGTATCCTGCAAGTGGTAAGTTCTAAAGGATGAGAGTGGTACCCAAACCCTGTTTATTTAAACAAAAGAACCAAAATTCTATGTCCAGGCAACTACTGTAATTATGTATTTGTACTGTGTGATGGCTGAGTGACCAGCATGTACCACTTCCAGCAGAGCCTGATTTCTTCAGTGTGAAGGCTGACACTTGCTAAAGATCTTGGTGATGTGTGGAATTTGCTGCCCAGAAGAAATCTTGTAAACCTTTGTTCTAGATTTGCAACATCACATGTCATTAGCCTCCTAAAGCCATATTGACAAGTCTATATTTAATAAAAAAGACATTATAAGGCCAAAACATGAAACAGCTGTGTTTTGTAAGGCAAATGATTTCTTACGAAACCCCGTTGGCTTTCTGTGTAAGTGAATTTAGAATTACAGTAACGGATGTAATTACAGTGCAGTTCTGCAGAGCTCAGATACTGCCAGTGACTTTATACATTTTTATTGCAACATTCTGCAGTGTGGCCATTTGGATCTCAGCTTTTGCTCAGCGTGGTAATGTTGTTACCTCTTCCAGAGCAGGTGCTATGTTTGGCGAAGAGGCCTTACTGCTTGCCAAGCTTTCTGAAAACTACCTCCAGGTGAAGCGTGGGTTTCTTTGGAATTTTTTGTAAAGTTAATGAACATAAAGTAGTTAGCAGGAACAATTTTTTTTTAAACCAATGCCTTGGGGTACTGTGAGGTATTTTGTCCGCTGCGTTTGGTTGTTTTTCTTTTCTTATTTTTTTTCTCCCATGTCTATTTTGCAGAATCTGTAAATAGCATCATAGAATATATCAAGTTGACAGGAGCCCATAAGGATCATGGAGTCCTAAAAGTAAACAGTATGACAAAAGCATCTTCCAGATGCATCTTAGGATTACAAGAAAGTTGAGTTCTCTTGGCCAAGCCACACAAGAGCATATGCAGGAGCAGGGGTGTAGGCATCCTGTCATGTGTGTAGCATACAGAGTAAAAGGAAGACATCTTTCTGAGCTTTATTGCTGGTAATTCAACAGACCAACAATGAACCTGAGCATGTATCCTACAGAATGTGCTTTGTTGTTTTGATGAGAAAAGTTTTTCAGCTCATTGTATATTTCTGTTTATTCAGAACAATTAGCACTTTGTTTCAAGTACAGTTTCTTTTCCACTTACAGCTGTTTTTTCTAAGTATGAAAACACCTAGTTCTGGATACATTTTTTAGTCCTGATTTTTCTTTTTTTAGCATCTCTTGTGTACACATCTACCTTTTTACCTGGAGACAGCTGAACTTCTATTCCACTTTTTTTTTTTTTTTCTTTCCAATAGCAGCTATTGCAAACAGGCTTGAGAATTGAAACATCTATTGATAGGGTAAATCATGTCAGTAGAGCCTCTGCAGATTTGAAGTTCAAATTTAGACGGATATGACAGACTTACTACAAGTTAAAGTGAAGAGAATGTTTATGCAAAGGAGATGTAATCATCTCCAGATTTGTATGCAGGAAAAAACCTAGCTTTTCAGTCTTAATTGATGATGATTTTTACTGTGACAAAAATAAAGCAAAAATTAAACTTCTTCAGTGACTAAACAACATAAACACAGAAGATATGTAAATAATGTGTGTCCAGCAAGACACCCAGCAATTTTCAGTGACAGAGCAATTCAGTTATTTTTAAAAATTATCACCACCATTTCCAAAAGAAGTTTTAAAATTCATATTAATAAATGCAACAGATAATCAGTTAAACTGAAAATATAGCATTAGTTGGATCTATAAGGAATTAAAGGCAGTTATTTCCATAATTCTGTGGAATTATCATTCCACAGAATTATGTCATTCTGTGACAATGAATGCTAATTTTGAATTTCAGGGATACATTTTTTCTCTTATTGTCTATGAATCTTGTGATATTAGAGAGGAAAATACCACATGGAGGCAAATTCATCTAAATACTTAGCTAGTTAGTATATCAATTTTCTCTTGCGATTGTATATAAGAAACAACCTGTTTAATGTATTATTGCAAAAATTAATGTAATTTAACATTTTTCTTCCAGAGTAGCTCTCTATCTGTCATTTTTTAGTGTTTTTTTTTTGTTTTTCTATTGTGTGTGTATCTGCTCTTGAACACAAATTCCCACAGGTTTGATAATTTTTTGTTTGTCATTACCTTACCTCACTGTAAAACTAAAAGACAGAGATTATGCTACAAAATTTGTCCTGAGTCCATCTCGGAAACAGAGAGTAATGCAGTGGATTTTTAACCCAAAGTGCTGTTCTCCCCTCCTCAGGGGGGCACGGTGATCGGCAGCGCGCGCTGCAAATCGTTCCGCACGCGCGAGGGCCGCCTGCAAGCCGCCTTCAACCTGGTGCAGAGGGGCATCACCAACCTGTGCGTGATCGGCGGCGACGGCAGCCTGACCGGTGCCAACCTCTTCCGCGAGGAGTGGAGCGGCCTGCTGGAGGAGCTGGCACAGAAAGGTGAGCGTGCCTCCACTGCCCAGCCTGCAGGGGAGTTCTGAACCCCCACTGTGGCTGTGCAGGTTCTGTCCACAGGGTATCTCCGGAGTTTAAAAATCACATGGCGTTCATTCTAAGAAATCGCGTGGCTCTTCATGAAATAATAGCTTTTGGTCTCTGTGCATCTGCTCATGCATATCATAAAGGTCCAGAAAAGGCCAAATAAGTAACTGGGCAACAGTCTGTGTGGCTTTTTTCCTCTACTATGTATCATTTTCAGGATCTGAACTTCTTACCTTTTGCTTGAAAAACCCTATGCCCTCATATCCAAACTGAGGTGGTAATTCCTTTCCTACAACAAGCTACACGTTTGTAGGTTATTTATTACGATGCTTTCCTGCCTGTGTGTCACTATTTGTTTAAGATCAGAACATTAAGTGGCTGTTGGTGGAAGTACAACCAGCCCAGTAGTTGTCTTTGATAGCATCCAGGAGAATGTGAAGATAGGGAAGAGTAAAAGTAAATCAATGCTGTGTTGATGCTCTGTGCTACTCATAATACATAAATACTCTGATAGGTTCCATCCATTTCTGCCTTCGAGACTTGCTGAGGCAGATGCTGTTGGCAGTCCTTAATGAATTTCTCTTCCATGAATGTATACAGTCTACTTGAACGCATACAGAGTTTTGCTGAAAACATTGTGTGGCAAGGAGTTCTGCAGCTTCGCTGAATAATGAAGATTGTGAAGAACTTTCTGCTGTTTATTTTGATCCTGCTGGCTTCTAGATAATTTGATGTCCATAGTTTTTGTGTTAGAATAAACAGTGAATGATCAATCCTGCTTCCTCTCTGCATGCCACTTGAGATTTTACAGCTGTCTTATTTTCCCTTCATCATCTCTTTTTCTAGATGGAAGAGTCCTAGTTTGCTTAGTTGTTCCTTATATGTAAGTTCTATATCTTTGATCATCTTTGTTGCCCTTCTCTGAACCTTTTCCAGTTCTACCCTGTTTTGAGGTGGGGAGGACCACAACTGCACCCAGTATTCAAGATGAGGGCAAACCATGGATCTACACAGTAGTATAATGATCTTTGTTTTGTTCTCTATTCTTTTCCTAATATTTTCTAATATTTTGATTTTATTTTTTTTACTGCTGTTGAGCATTGAAGCTGATTTATTAATGAAAACAGCATTATTATATTATGCTGGAAATAGTGTTATTTTGTTTGTGACGTTAGGGTGCATTTTTTTCATGTGTCTTAGTTTGCATTTATCTGCAGTGAATTCCATCTGATACTTTACTGCTCACTGTGTCTTGCTAGTCTTCTTCATTTCTTCTCAGACACTCCATACATTTAGATCCCAAATAATTCAGTTTGATCAGTAAACATTGGCACTTTGCTGCTCGTTCCCTTTTCTAGGTTATTGCTGAGTGTGTTGAACAGCACAGATCCCTGTAGAGCTCCATTGGTTACTTTCCTAAGATACAAGGATTTGCAATTACCACTGCCCTCTGCCTCGTATTTTTTACCCTCTGTTTCACATTATTTACTCTATGAAAAGCCTTCTGACTTATACAGTGACTGCTTAGTTTCCTCAAAATCCTTTGGCAAAAGGCTTTGTCAATGGCTTTTTAGTAATCTAAGTAGAATGTGTCAACCAGATAGCCCTTACTTGTGTATTAAGTAACATTTGGAACTCTAGAAAAGGTTTGTAATGCATGTATACATTCATAGAAAACATTTTGATTCTTCTTCACAGTGTTATATTTATCTTCATGGACATTACTTATATTTTTCATTATGATTTCTGCTGTTTTTCTGTACTGTAGACATTAAACACACTGATGCATAGTTCTTAAATCTCATATTAAAAATTTGGCATTATATTTACTACCATCCCATCCACAGATACTAAGTAGTTTTAAGTGCTTAAGCAGTGAAGGTATTTCATCCTTGAGATCCTTTAGAACTCTTGGATGATGCAGCATTTTCATTGCTGTTTTGGGAGACACAGCTAAGACTTAGAATAGGAGCTTTTCTGTTCTGTTTGCTTATTAATCATGAAATCAGAGCCTTTCAGTGTTGCAAAAGAGGAGTCTTCAGAAGTTGGATGCTGTTTTTTAACTGTTTTTATATGCCCATATTCACATCCAGTTTACATCCTTTTGCTTCTTCATCTCACATGAAGTCTACAATTTGAATGATACTGTTTTAATTTGAAACCATCCATTTTAAGGTTGGTTACAAAACTTGACACTTTGAGATGGACTGAAAAGCTCTTATTTCCTTCCTTACTGTACGGAGTTCTGTGCAGGATTCTTTTGTTTGGATGTTTGATTGGCTTTTGTTTGTAGTTTTGACTAACCGTGTTACCTGAAATATCTAAACATAATTTAATGTTTGGATATGTTTTATTTATAAATAAGTAGAGCACCCAAGCAATCTGTCTGATTTTTTTCAATAGTCTTACAGTTCTTTCTCTGAATATGTCTTTACAGGAAAGATTGATGCAGATGCTGTTAAGAAATATGCTTACCTTAACATTGTGGGAATGGTTGGATCCATAGACAATGACTTCTGTGGCACTGATATGACCATAGGTACTGACTCAGCTCTGCACAGAATAATTGAGGTTGTGGATGCCATCATGACCACTGCTCAGAGGTAAATTGAGCATATTATAGAGACTGAAAATGAATACTCAGATGTTTATGCTTTTGTTTAAGTTTATTTTAAATAGAGGTTTAGGTAAGTGGGGTAAGCTCTTTTTGACTGCATCTTTCAAGTGTCTTGGTTTCTTTTATTTTTAGTAACTGCTTTTTCATCATTCCTGTCATGGCAGCACTTCAAGTATATGATCACAGAGACTGCATCAGCCTTAGGGGCAGACTTGGTTTTTAATGCTTTTAGTCTTTTTCAGACATAATCTGTTAGAGATGATCCAGACACGTTGTGAATAGTACAAAACAGCATCTATCTTACATAAGCTTTATTTCAGTAAAAATTAAGCAATTAAATGAAATTTTTAATGCAGCTTTATCATTACAGTTATTAACTATGAGTCTGTATAATTTACATTTCCAGTGAAGGTTCACATCTTCTCTCGTAGCTGCCCATTCATGTTTTGGGAGAAAGTAGTGAAAATAAATTATGCATTGGAAGATACTTAATTTTAAATATATTGTTTAATGTGACAATAATTTTGATTTCCTAATGTTTTTCTGGTTTGCTAATAAATTCTGAGAGCAGTAACCATGGTAAACAAGCTGTTTCCTGATACTAAGTTCGGTTAATTTGTTTCCTCATTTTTACAGCCATCAGAGGACATTTGTTCTGGAGGTTATGGGACGACACTGTGGGTAGGTATTGTCTTCAGCATTTTGTGTCTCGTACAGGTACAAGTATGAAAGAAATCTGAACCATAAAAATCTCATCATTTGTTCTGTTTATTAGGTATCTAGCTCTGGTTAGTGCCTTAGCCTGTGGTGCAGATTGGGTGTTTATTCCTGAATATCCACCAGAAGAAGGCTGGGAAGATTCAATGTGTTTTAAGCTTTCAGAGGTAATTTGTTAATATGTTTGAGATGTCTTTGCAGGTGATTATTTGAAAGCAGTGATTAAAAAATGTGATCAAGACTAAACAAGTCTTTGGTTTTGGTGTCACATAAAATTCTCTGTGATCTTGAACATTTATTTTCCTGCCTTATGTGATTGTTTTGAGAAATCATATGACCCCCTCTGGGAATTGCATAAAATTATACCTATAGAAGCAATATGTGCACATTTCCTCAGTAATTTGATTTAAAACATTTTACTTCAACAATGAAAAGTCATGTATGAAAAGAAAATGTGTGAGAACACTTTGTGTAAGAGTAATCAAATATAAGAAATGTTTCTTCCAACCCTAGCAGCTTAATGTAGAGCAATTGATTATAAAATTATGCTGTAAATTCCTCTTGGTTTTTTTTTTTTTTTTTTTAACTATACAAATGTACTTTTATTTTTATTACAGAACCGTGCACGAAAGAAAAGGCTGAATATTATTATTGTAGCTGAAGGAGCTATTGACTGTCATAACAAACCTATAACATCAGAGAAGGTTAAGGATGTAAGTGTCAACATCCCTATGATACAAGGTTTCTGTTCATGATGGGGCTTATTGCTAACAGTAACATATCTGTAGAGTAAATCTGTTCCTCTAGGGTAGCTTATCACACAGTTGTGTTTTATGCCTGTGCTTTTTTTCTAAAATTCCACAGCCAAGCTGAAGGGCAATGTTTTCAGTGCTGATTAATTAGAACATTTTCTCCTTGTGATACAACACAGCAGTTCAAAAGCATCTGCTTCATGGGTGACTTAATTTATATTTTGAAATCAGCTCAAATCACTACTTACAATCCTATTACACTTTGTATGTCTTGTAAAAGTTTTAATGTCTGTCTCACAGTGAAGTAATACTGTGTGCTTTGGACAAGGTCTTGTTCAAATGGTTGTTTTGCTAAAAATTTCATTGGTGTCTGAGATTAACTTTTAAGTTGAATTTTTAGTTTGTTTTTTTTTTAAAGGGGTCATTAAGAAAACAAATTTGGAAATAGCAATTGGTAGAAAAGAGCTATAATTCTTTTGTTTTACCTGGGGTTTATTGGTTCTGTGACTGAAGTTCTGCTTGCCGTAGCTGTCAGTTTCAGAGAAACCTTTAACTCCATTCAGAATTTCAGTTTTATGAAGTAACATTTAGCACCAAGTGGTGTTAAGTGTATATGATGCTGACCTATATATGAAATAATGGTATTTTGAAATTCTGTGCAGCTTGTGGTTCAGAGGCTTGGTTTTGACACCCGCGTAACCATCCTGGGTCATGTGCAGAGAGGTGGAACCCCTTCAGCTTTTGACAGAATTCTTGTGAGTATTCCTAAAATAATTGCTCCTGGCACCACATAGGACAGCTGCATTTTGATTGTTTATTTGAGGGTGAGATGGCTTTACCTGATTGACAGATCAAACTGTTACTTCACATTAACTGTGTGAATAGCTCAAATTCAGAGTAGTGAAATGCTTTGTGGGAAGGAATCTGTGTTAGGATCAAAATGTGAAGCTTTATCATCCATGGTTATGGGTATAAACAGCCCTCAGCATCTTCACCTTACCAAGGAGTGATCTATGTCAGTTGATTTACAGAGAAATCAGGACCCTTTCTGTGATTGGAAGCCTTGTGTTCTTAAGTGCTTGCTTGAACACTCAAACATTCTCTGCTTGCAGGCAAGTCGTATGGGTGTGGAAGCTGTGCTTGCCCTTTTAGAAGCTACTCCAGATACCCCTGCCTGTGTTGTGTCCCTGTCTGGAAACCAGGCTGTCCGTCTGCCTCTCATGGAGTGTGTGCAGATGGTGAGCTTCTGGCAGAATGCCAATTTGTGTTATTTATTTACTACAACAGACTATTATGTACAATAATTGCCTGCTCTCATTAGGACATGGATGGAATGTGTACAGCAGTTTTCCATATTTGGGAATGAATAATGAAGTTCATGTATGTTCTCTATGTGTTACTATTGCAAGCTATCAAGGAATAAGAAATACGTATCTTTTTATTTGATCTAAAATTTCATTTCAGATCCTCTTTTTGTTGCAACAAATTCTTCAGATGCTTGCATCCATTTACATGTCATACACAAGTCAGGTTTCTGCACTAAAACTGCTCAGTTTAAACTGAAAAAAGAAAATGCATGATAGATACATTGATTTCTTTGTCCCATGAAAGCTTTAGGTATTTGATTCTACTTTCTTCTTCTTTTTTCACTGTGGAAATATATTAATATATGGAATATATTAAATAATCCATGTCCTGTGTTTTTTAAACATATTGAATAATCATCTTGTTTTTTCAAGACTCAAGAAGTCCAGAAAGCGATGGATGAGGGAAGATTTCTTGAGGCTGTGAGGCTTCGTGGAAGGTATGGCCAGTAGTTTATATCTGTTCATTTGCTCAAGAAAAGCTGAGTTGCTTTGCTGTTATGCCGGCATGTGATATTTTATTTTACATATTTTACTAAATGTATGGTTTTATGGGTTAGAGAATGAAAAGAGACAGAAGAGTTGCCTAAATAGAATAATTAAATTTCTTACCTGAACAAAAACATTCAAAACAAAGCAAACTGTAATTCACTGCTCTGTCAGACTACTGACTGTTCCTTGGCTGAATAACAAAGCAAAGAGCTTCTGTGCTGAATGACCTGACTAGTAGCAACCATAAGTTTGTTTATTCATGATTTTGGGGCCAGTCCTGTGAGCTTGTTTGGAAGTAGTTGGTAGTTTTCCATCAGTAATGTTGGAGGAGATATTCTTCAGTCCTGTCAGGAGAGTGGCTTCTGTTTCAAGTAATTTGATAATAAAATGCTTTCTTCTCAATCTAGAAAACTAATTTGTTAGCTACATAGTTGTTTTATGTTTTATGACTCTTATCTTAAAGAATTGAATATTTTTCATTGTTCTCTCATTTCCATGTTTTGCTATGTTTTGCATTTGTAATAACAGTGGTGTTAATATTTCATACCAGTTTTTTAAGGTTTCTGAAAAATTCAATTGTTTCTTCAAACTAACTGTCAGTTTAAAATTTTACTATTTTATTTACTTATCTTACTCATTTGTTTAGGAGCTTTGAAAACAACCTTAACACGTACAAGTTACTGTCGCACAAAAGGCCAGATGCTGAGCTTCCAAAGGTAAGGGAGTTTGTTGACTGTGCAATGCATGTCTGCTTTTGGGATCTATTGATAACTCCCTTCAAACATCTATTATAGGTTCGTTTAAAAATAAAATATTATAAAGATGCTTGAAGTAACTTTAGTCTAATAACAAGTAACAATTTTTAAAGTGAAATACCCTTGTAACTAGAAAATTCCTGTGTGTAGACAGTTTCTTTCTGTATTGGATGTACATCTGATCCAAATTGTTACTGTTTTACCCTCTTCCTCTGTTCCTTACCATGGAGAGAAGGAGGGATGACATTGAAGATTATGATTAAGACTGAAAATCTTGAGATAAAGGAAGATTCTATATTTAAAAAATACTAAGCCTTCCTTTTAAAGGATAAAACCACTCAAGGGCAAGGGAAAGTCCAGGAATTCATGGCAGCAATATTGACCACAGATACATCACCTTCACCTGAAATAATAAGTCACTGGGCATAATACAGTAATGGACATTTAGTTTCTTTGTAGTTCCTAAGATTTGTATAAGAGGAAATTTGGATTTATATAGAAAGCAAACACAAAATTTTGTGTGCAAACAAATTTTAGACAGAATTTTTTTTTTGCTTTTATTAGAAGTTTACTGTATAGTTCTGTGTTTGACCATAGTTGGTGACTATGTCATCTCACTTGTTAATTCCTCTTTTAATTGTGGTTTGTTACCTTACTTGCATAATGATGTTGCTGTTATATTTTTTAAAAATCTTTTTCCCAAATAAATATTTGACTGATGATTACTGGTAGATTCCCAATATTATTAAGGAGCAAAATTGCATTGACAATACAGTAACGACCTAAGACTGACCTTCAGGAGATCAAGGTGGATAGTTAACATTTTCTTTGGCAGATTAGGTGTTGGGGTGGTAGGGTTTTTTTAATACAGCAGTGCAAATCCAGGACTGTTAGCACTGGGCTTTTGTATTTTTTTAAGCACTTTTCTCATACCTTCTGTGATAAATGGCATTACAAGGAAATGTAGGCCACGTGTTATTATTAACTTACTCGGATTTGAGCATACTAACAAAATCTGTGTGTCTTTAGTAAAAGAGGTTGAATGGGAATTAAAAAGTAGATGAAATGTACATATCACAGGAATTGAGATAAGAGCTAAGCTGATCAGATCAGGAGAGCCAGCTCAATGCTCTGCTTCAGCAATGCTTCTGCACTCATTATATTTTGCTCTTTGTGATTCCATTGCATTTTTCTGCAATCCTTCAATTGTACCAGAGCCAAAAAAAAAAAGAAACTACATATGTTGTGGTTCGTGTCTCCTTTGTTTTGGTGAGGTTTGTTTTTGAAGTGTTGTTATTGGTTTGTTTTTGTTTGCTTGTTTTGTTTTTTATAAGATGAGATTCCATGATCATTACTCAACAACTGTCCTATTTGGGTTTTTTTTGTTTGTTTGTTTTTTTGTTTTGTGTTCTCATCTTCTAGAATAAAGCTAAATAACGTCTACCTCTTCTGCAGGACCAAATTGTTACAATTGTGTCATAGCAATAGTTGTAAACAATTTAGGGTCATCCTGCTGTCCTAAACCATGATGGATTTTAGTGTATAAGCTCAGGCTGTCAATTTTCCTTGCTACTTTGCTGTCATTTAAATTGTCTCTGCTAAATTCATTCAGAGTGGTTAAACTTCCCCAGAAAGTTCAGGCATGTAAAGTTTAAATTCTTTACATATATTTTGTTCTTAGTATTAACTTTGAATCTGTAAAAATTAAACAAAATTATTTAATAGCAATGCCTTCTTTATTTTTTGGTTATTCGTTGTATTTATATCTGTTGTAAATCAGCTCTTATTGATGTCAGTGAAACTATATTGATTTATACTACCTGACAGTTTCTTAGTCACAGAGAGTAGCCTGTAATTTATCTGGAAATAAGAATTCCATTTCAAAGAGTGAGTCATTATTTCATATCGTGTTGTAAATAGAACCTTCTCTCTTACGTTGCCTGTGGCTTGAATTACAAATGTATTTTTTGATTTTCAGGCTTTTCAGTTTGAGTAGATCAGCTGCTTTACCTGGATACTCATTAAACCTGGGGATACACTCTATATTAGCAGTTCTTTTTAGTCATTCAGAAATGTTGTAAAAGCTGCCATAATCTGAAAATGTGTGGTGTTGGGAAAGATGTTGAGTGCTCCTGTTTGCTTCGGTATTGTCAGCTGCTTGAAAAACTTGGCCAATAGCTTAGTTTTAAAACTAGTCTGTTCACTCTGCATTTTCCTGGTTGTATATAAATGCTGTGGTGCTAGAATCAGTTCCTACTTTTTCTTTTTTTCTTTTGTTGGTGGTGGTGTGTTTGCAAAAAAAAAAAAAAAGTAGAAATCCTGCTTTAGTAACATGAAATTGATTGAATAACACTGGCCAGGTTGGGTGGAGCTCTGAGCAGCCTGGTCTAGGGAAAGGTTTCCCTGGCCATGTCAGGAAATTGAAACAAAATGATCTTTATGGTCCTTCCAAACCAAACAATTCTGTGATTATAGTCTATGTTTCTTGAACTGGGGCTAGAATTAGAATTTAAAACCTGAATTATTTAACTTGCAAACCAAATGGAAATATGATAGTCTTATGTAAGAACAAGCATTCTTTATTTTTTTCAAATAGTTTGTCTCTTTGATATTCTGCAAATGGAGAAATGTGTCTGCACTTTCTAGTAAACTAAATTTTTGACATGTTTAGGGGCTTTGAAATTTCCTTCCCTGCATTCCAATATCTGGCAACTGCATGTGACGTACAGATTAACTATGGTGTAGAAATTAAAGTCCTCATTTAATATTATTTTTATCTTGCAGACAAATTTTAATGTGGCAGTTTTAAATGTTGGTGCCCCTGCAGCTGGAATGAACGCTGCAGTGAGGGCTGCAGTGAGAGTTGGGATGACTGAAGGTCACAAAATATTTGCTGTCATTGATGGTTTTGAAGGCTTTGCTAGAGGGAAGGTCAGTATCTCGTGTGTGCATTGCCAAGTGCTGTGTACCCCATCCCAAACCACACCTTTGTTCATGTTCTTAGAATGTATCTTCTGTCAGAACTGCTGAGGAAAATGCTTCTCTAAGTGCTTTTATTTCTTAAAGATCTATAAAACCTAGATTCTAACTGTATTTCTCAGCTATTCAAGTCTGTGGAGTCGTTTATACTGAGTATTACTAATCACATGCTGCAGAGCTACAAAATCAGTTCACATGAATCCTACCTTCCAATTTTGGTCAATGTTTAGCATATTGTAGTTTTTTCACAGAGTAGCAGAATAATCTCTGATTCTGATCAATGAGTTGTTGCACATGTATTCCTTTGCTGTAAGAAACTTTGCAGTGGTGCTTATTGAGGGAGGAAGCTTTTTTTTCCCTTAGGTAAGTTAGATTTTTCTAATCCCCTGTTTTTAAATGTTAAGCATTGTTTGGTATACTGAAGATAAAGTGAATGCAAGACTAATGATTTCTATGCCTGGCTGGAGCCACAAGTCCCAAAATTTACATCAAAGACCTTGGTTTAGATTTTTATGCTTCACATTCAGTAGGAAAGGATGTGAAAATAGGATCCAGATATGAAACACAGAGACAGGGTTCATCTTGGTCTGGTAGAAGAAAGAACAAATGAAATGGAAAGGGATTGGTAGTAATTAAAGAGAAAATTGAGTTAAATTTTTTATGCTGTTTTCTTTCTTTGCCTCATTTAGTTTTAGTGATATCAATGCCCAACAACTTGTTCCAACAGCTTTTCATGAAGTAGTACCTGGTGTTTGCTGCAACTCAGGAGAAGTAATTCGATAATCATCTAACAAAATCTCCTTTTTCTTTTTATTCAAAGATAAAGGAAATTTCCTGGGGAGATGTTGGAGGCTGGACTGGTCAAGGAGGATCAATTCTTGGTACAAAACGGTAACATCAATATTTTTGTCAATTGATGTGTTGCACTGTAGTGCTTTATATAACCACTCTATGATTCCATGCACTTTTCTTTCCACCGAATGTTTTCAAGTCTTTTTTGTATTTTGTATTTTTGTGTTTTGGGGTATTTTTTAGTTAATTTTTTGTTCTAATATTTGTGTTCTAGTTTGGGTATCTTTATAGTACGGAACCATCTCTGAAGAGTGGGATTTAGGACCTCAACTTAAAAATTTCCTGGGGTCCTTAAATTTTAAAGGATTGCAAACCTGCAGTTTCTTTACACTTGACATGAGTCCTTATTGTTTGTTTGGAAGAGTTATTTGTGTGCATAAATATGTAAAACAAAAATCATTGTGTTGCCTGCTCACTTTATGGTTTCAGCTTAGTAATGAGTTCTTACTGCTTCAGAGTCTGTAAATTGTTTTTATTTTTCTTTTGGTTTAATGATTTTTAGTACTCTTCCTGCAAAGTATTTGGAGAAGATTGCTGACCAGATGCGCACTAACAACATTAACGCCCTTATGGTTATTGGTGGATTTGAGGTACATTGAAATATCCGATTATGATTAAGTAGAGTAGAATTCCTAACAAAATTAATAGTCTGTTTTGATTTTTACCCAATCTTCATGTAAGGTGCATTTGGCTCTATCTGTATTTGATACACGACACAGATAGTGTTTAGAATTGTAAGTGTTGTCCATCAGTGGTTCTCTGGAAAGCTGACTTTCAAGACAGTGACTAGAACTGCTGAACTGATGTGCTAAATGAATAAATGAGATGAGATGGCATTAAAGTTTTTTGTATTAAAAAAAATGAGTAACTTCTGTAGTGCAAGTTTTAGTCTATACTATACAAATACTTAGAACATACTTGCAGAAGTTCTTGACTCTTAGCAGAAATTGCACTATGGTGCCCTACTTAAGCTACTCATCTCACATAGTGCAGGTCAAAATCAGTAGTGGATCTAAGAGAAGCTTTTGGGGATTTTTTCTGTATTTCATGTTTATTTTGTTTTAAAAAATAATTAATTTTTTAAGTCTTGATTCAGGAAAGTATTTTGGCTACTCTTTGCAGAGAAGAATGTGCTCATTGCATCTTGCTAAAGAATGTATCATCCTTTTTGTCCAACCTGTTAGCTATGACCCTAATTCAGGAATATTAAGATTTTTGAATCAGGAGTAACAGTACCTGAAGATTGGGGAACTAGTTTGTTTTGTTGAAAACCAACTTTTTGTGTCTAAATCATTCATTTTCAAGAGAACATATATTCTATTTATTATTTTCAAATGTATGCCTGTTCTAATGCATTCTTTTTTGTCTGTGTTAGATTTTAGTGATTCCTTAGTGCTCTGACTTGCCTGAAATGTGATGTGGTAGAAATGGCTCCCCCTGTGGCCCTTCCCATTTTGTCACTCCCAACCGTGCCCTTACTTTATTCATCCTAATTTTTCACCCAATGCCTGTGCCCGACAGGCTTACCTTGGACTTCTGGAATTGTCAGCTGCCCGGGAGAAATATGACGAATTCTGTGTTCCAATGGTTATGGTTCCTGCAACTGTATCCAATAATGTACCGGGTTCAGATTTCAGCATTGGTGCAGATACTGCTCTGAACACTATAACTGATGTAAGTCTGCTCTGGTGTGTGCACATACTAACAGTTGTTTAAAACTTACTCAATTGGCTACAACTGGATATTTTTGTAGACCAGAACTTTGGAAATGTGATCTGGGAAATTATAATTACTTGATATAGCCACATTCATGACACCAGTTTAGAAAAGAGAAAGTCTAGGATCCCAAACACTTCCATTTAATTTCTGCTGAATCTATGATGACCTCTAAAGATGGCATTTGTCTGTTGTATAAGAAAGAAAGAAACCTAAAGCTGAGACTTGATGATCATTTGCACTGTAGAGTGGAAAAAATCCCTGCTCATAATATAAGAGTTGCAGTTTACCCAGCTGCAACACTGAAGAAAAGTTCCTCTGTTGAAAAGATCCTTAGTTATGTAGCATCTTTACTCCTCTAAGAGCATATGTAAGATCCAGATTTCTCAATGGTAGGAATTACATTTATTCTGCTAATAGCAGATCTAATAAAAAGAGTAGAGACATGTTGAGAAGTATTTTTTTAAAAATAAAATCCAGTAATACAACATAAAGTAAAAATTGAATGTTTAATCTCTTATGAGGAAAAAACTTCTCTAATTTGAGTGTGATAGAGTGCTGTGGAAAGCTTCCCAGGGAGGTTGTAGAGTCTCCTGTGGAGATAATCCAAACTCCCTGGATTGTTCCTGTGTCATTGACCAGGTGATCCTGCCTTGGCAGCGGGTTGGATGATCTCCAGAGATTCCTTCCACCTCCAGCCATTCCTCAATTCTCTAATACTAATCTCAGTTGAACAGAAAGCATAGTCAGTTGGACAAAAAGAGTTTCAAGTTGCTTTTGAAAATTAAATTCTCTTATCACTTAGATTTGAATTTTTAATCATAGTAGCTTTTTCAGTTCAAGGATTCTTCAAATGCTACCAACTTCAAATGCACTACCATAATTTTTCTTTTTTTCTTCTTTTTTTTAATTTTTTTTTGCTGTTTCGTCATCACAAATTTTTTATTCATCAAATAGGAAGTATCAGTTAGGAAGTATCAGTTAGGAAGTATCAGTTTCCTGAAGTAGTGCCTTGAATAAGACTATAAGCTAACTAGAATTCATTTAATGTATTCTTTATAGACAGCTTGGGTTATAAATGTTGATGTTGTTTCCAGTTCTGGTAAATAAAAATGTCTCTCCAAAATGACTGATCACAAACTAAGGTGAGTAAAATGATTGTGCATAACATCTACTTTCCTTCTTCTTTTGTCTTCATAAGCTTTGTTAACCTAACTGACTTCTTTTTATAGGTTATTTCATGCAGAGGGGATATATTATAGTCCGTCAGTCAGATCCTGTTGCTCTGGTTTGCTTTATATTTAGGTTTCTAGGTTACATTTGCCTTCATTAGACAAAATGTTCTTATTTCCATATTTTCAATGTGGTAGTTGAAAACTTTTCAAAAGCATATTTTTTTTTGCTAATGGCTTTCTTCTGGTTGTTTTGCATTATATTTTGCCTAGTTTTTTTCTCTGGAATAAATATGAAAAGTAATGGCTTTGCAAGATTTAGATTTAGTTGAGTGGAAAATTAAATTTGGGGTTTTTTTGTTGTTTTTTTTTTTTTGGAAGGAGCAGACTTTAGCATTTGGAAAACATTTCTGCTTGGCATCTTTTCCATTTTCTGCTCCTACTGTTTAAACATGATTCATCAAATCTCCTAGTGCAAAATGCATCCGTTCATTCTTGTGTCATGCTCAAATCAGGTGCAGTAGCAACTGTGTCCCCTGCTAAATGTGACCACAAAGGCTCAATACATGTCATACAATTGACTGTGGTAAACAAAAGCAGGAGGTGGACATTAATATCCACTCTATCTAGTTTATATAGAGTTTTTATTCCTGGTACCTCAGTCAGGCAATAAATGCGTCATAGTTCACAATGCTCTCAGAGCAGTAAAACATCTTCTGAACATCAAAGTGCCATCACACTTAGTTTTTCTGTGGGACTGTTCTTACTTGTATGATCTTGCCTACCTGCAGTAAGGTAAGTACAGTTGTGCTGGAAATGAGGGCTTGTTGCTGTTTGGCATCATCAGACACTTGGCAGTTGTTTAAACTTGTCCAGGATGTAAATAGTACCCTGAAACATTTGCTGATAAAATGTGTTAAAATTCTGCATTTAAAAAGAAAAACAGGTAAAAAACACACTTAACAGATACATAACTTCTGAATGAGAGATTAATCACGAATGTGCTTTTCACAAAGGCATAGATGGTGGATACATTTCCTAATAACTAATTTAGATTTAATAAAAGATCATTGGGCCCTTCTGAAACTTTCCATTTTTCCACTTTTTAAAAAGATCTTGGCTTCAAATTTTATTTGTCTTTTGAATAGTGTTTTAAATTTACAATAAACTGTATTTTTCACTTTTCAGAATATTAGAAAAACTGCTAATGATAACATCAATTTAAAATACCTGGGGAAAGCTGTATACTTCTGCCTGAAGAGGATATACTTAAGGCTGATATATATAGACATAAAAAGTAATTCTTTCAGGATTGCAGGATAAGAACATAACTTCGAATTTTCTTTGAAATGAAGCATCACTAAAATAACTACCATAATAAAAACATCTATCTGTCAAGTGTGTTGCTAATTCAGTGAAATGAATAGGATGTCATTTTGGATATCAGACCTTGGGAATATGACAACCACAAAGTGTCAGGTTTTGGTTTTTTTACAGAACCACACAGGGTAAAAATTTCTTCTTCAATGCAAATTGGATTACTTTATAGTGGTCAAAGAGACATTAGCAATACATTTTTCAGGTAGAACTGAAAAGTAGACACGCCGTGTGTAATTACAAAGAATACATTTAAAGAAGAAGCAGAACATAAAAGGAGTGGAAGAATTAAAATTGAATATGGAAAGAAAAACTATTGATAGGTTAGAGGAAATTTGATGGAAAGAGGAATAAGCCACAACAAATATCGATGGAAATTCATTTGATTGAGGAGATGTAGAATTAAATGGGGAAATGAAAGGAAAAGTTATCAGCTAGATGAGAAAAATGGAACCTGAAAAAGGGAGAGTCTAAAACTTGCTGTTGTGTTTCTTTGACAGTCTTATCTTTTCCTTTCACCAAAGGAAAAGGGGATACAGACTAATGACTTTGTTTTGTGGGGGAAAAAAAAAAGCAAACATCCCCTGAGGGGGCAAAGAAAGCTACAGTCAGATTGGCTAAGGCAGTCTCCACACATTTCCCATGAAAACAGATGCCTGTACCCTCCCAGCAGCATATGTGGCTCCACATTACTCTGAACTACGAAGCTGAAAATTAGCCTTGGCCACTAGCTTACCTGTTAATTTTTCATCTCCTTCCGTCCCCTGGTAACAGCTGATGTGGAGCAAGGGCAGTAACTCTGTCCCCTTCAGTGGCCCTCTGTATTTAGATCAACTTAAAGTCAACAAACAGTAGTCTTTGCTTGACTACATGAATTTTTATAAAACATCCTTGGTTTTGTTGGTTACGGCAATAACCTTTTTAGTAACACAAATCCAATAAAAGGGTAGGAAATTATTAAACCATTTTATTAACATAATGCAGTATCCCTCTATGACTTTAAAAAAAATAATAGCATAACTGTTATTAAAACCATTGATCACTTATTTACTCTTTGTAATTAAGTGACCATATATTAAAAGCATTTTCATATTTTGCCACAGTGATGCAGAGATGTTGCATATAATCATCTAATGCTCATGCTTGGTGAAGGTACAGTCATTGGATATGTTGGCTGAAATCACTTGCATCAAATAAAATGGCAATATTTAATGCAAGCAAAACATATCTTAACTGCATCTTAACATACCATAAATGCAGACTAACCAGTTATGTTAGTTATTGCTCTAAATCTCCCTTTGACTTGGTTTTCCAGAAGTCTTAATATAAAACCTTTCAGAGAAGCTTATGTTTTGCAGATATCCAGGAAGCTGTGTGGTTTTACAAAACCACTGTTACTTTGTATATCTTTATTCTTTCAGTAGAAATAAAAGTTCAAAACAGCCTGACTGACTGAGTTGGGCTGGGCAATTGGTGAAATTTCCTAAGTGAAGTCTCAGCCACTCAAAAAACCAAATCCTGTATAAACCACCCTCTTTGTTGCTCCTGGCTGTACTGCTTCTCAGCTCTTTGGGCCTGAAAGTGCAGTCTTTTAGGCTTTCAGCCTCAAACTGAAAATGTAACATTGGGACGTTGCATTTACAAAACACGTGAGAAGAGAGACATTTTTAGAAAGTCAATTTGCTTTTGTGCACCTATGGCCATAAATATCCTGTCTTCTCACTGCCCAGGATCTGCTTGGTCTAGGACAAAAGCACACAGAGGAAAACTCAGAGGTAGGGGATTTTCCTATCATTTTCTCCTAAGTTGTTGCTTAAATCAGTCACTGTGCAGACATGCCTAGAGATACCTCAATAGGTACCTAATTTTGTTCTGCAATAGTTTGCTTCTCTGATCCAATTTGAGAAATCAAGAAAATGAGACTTCTGTGAACATCTATCATTCTGGGAGAAAGAAATAAAGAAGTAGTGGACTATGTAATGAGGCTTTCTGGTGGAGAGCCATTACATAGGCAGTTCAAAAAATTGCCACACATCACGAGAGATGCTGATTAGTTTAGATTAGAAATAATTGGAATAATGTAACCTATGTTTACTTAAAACAGCTGCAAAGTCTTAACCTTTATTTTGACATCTACTAGGAACACCCTAATCCTTTTGACATGATGATATATTTTGTAGAGTTTGGAATCTTTCCAAGGACCTAAAGCTCCTTTTCAAAGAATCCTTGAACTGTACTTGCAGATTTTATTAACTCATCTATGTGCACATGTTTCTGGATTTTTCTGGCCTGCATCCAGTCTATGTGCACAGAGGCAAATGTGTGATGTTGGTAGAAACTTCGAAGGCATGGGTGAACCTTTTTTTTCCCTTTCTCTTGGTGGAAATAGATGTGTCTTGACTTTCTAGGATAACATAGTTTTTTTTAAAAAGCATCTTTCTTTAAGCATTTTCTTCAAGTTGCAAGGGTTTTACTAGTTAACTTCCTAAGCTCCTTAGCATGGATCAAACTTTGTTCTTTAAGTCCTTTCTTATGGAATGATTTCTTGCTTTTTGCCATCCTTTCCTGCCCAGCTGCTTCAGACCTCTTTGCTGTGCACACTTCACGTTCAGTCTGTACTAACTTGTATTAATCCTCTGCATTTCTTCAAAGAGCATTGTGCCAATGCAACCCCAGTGCACTGTTGTGGTATGTACAGGATATTTCCTCGCCCCCAAATAATCTCACCAATTGTGTTTACTTGGGCCAATGGACAGCCACATTTACCATCACATGCCAGGAGTCATTAGCAGAGCAGTCCAAAGACATGGAATGTTTCACTCACACTTGTACCACTGCTTCAGGCCTTTGAAAGTTGTCTGCAGCTCTACGAGGCTCGAGCCAGCTTTGAGGAGTTTAAAGTTCCTATGTGTGTGCTGCCTGCTACTATTAGCAACAATGTGCCAGGCACAGACTTTAGCATTGGTACTGACACTGCCTTGAATGCTATTGTGGAGGTAAGATTGCGTATCTTTTAAAAGTTAAGATGATAAAATGCATAAGAGGAGGATACCTAAAGACCTTGAAATGTCTAGTTTTCTTAAATAACTCAGTTATTGTGTTTTTTAATGGTTAATAGGTCAAAAGTTTTCCAAGAATGTTTAAAGATTAACCTTAGAAAAAGTATTTATATGCTTAATTTTTGGGTACTCTCTTTTGTTCTTCAAGACTGATGCATTAGTGCTTAGAGTATTTGCTTTTACTGAGAATAAAATGTTTTGCTTTCTTTGGTTTCATTTTTATCTTGCATATTCCTTAAGTAAAAGAAGTACATTTTTATAAATAAATGCCTCATTTATTGGATGATCTATTGACTGAACTCAGTGCAGTAGAGCATTTTAAGTACATGGTTAACACTAAACATGTGAATAATTCCATTGACTACGTTAGGTTAAACATACATTAAGTGCATATAAATGCATGGATGGTGTAAACAGTTAAGTCTGTCACTGATCTTCAACTGAACAGTGCAAGGTCAGAACAATCAGTGTTCTGGTTTCAGTCTGCCATGGTTTTTTCCCTTGGGTGCAACTGTTGCATGAGCTCTTTCAGTCCTATTTACTCTGCTTAAGAGTAAAAGGGAACTGAGCTGAGATATAATGCAAACAAATGAGTAAATCTTACCAGCTCTGAGTTTTATCAAACCTGTCATTAGCAAGCCATTTAACTAATTATGAAGTAATTTCCCTTTCAAGGACGTCAAGAGTACAGATCCAGGGAGTTGGGAAAGGCAGGTTTGTTTTCCTGCTTTTTACAGTGTTACTTCCATAGGAGTGAAAGAGCTCCAGTAGGTAACTGGAAGAGCTGTGTCAGAAGACAGGGTGGTCTCTGGGAGCTGCAGTGCAGCATCCCTGGGGTGAGATGTCCTGAGGAGTCCTGTGAGCTCATCATGTAGCAACACTCATAGGCAGGACATGGGTACTTCACCACTCCTTTAGCTGTTCCCCCTTGGCCTGACATTTATACAAGTAGCTAAGTCTGATAATTGTGACTGATGCACCTTCAAAAGTGGTAACATGAAAAGCCCAGTGGGGCCATAAATGGTTGTGTATGGTGCTGCTTCCTTGTATTTAATTGGTTTTGGTACTAATTTAATTGCAGTTTGTATAGATTACAGTAATGCTCTTAGTAAAATAAAAATATGGTTGCATCTTTTGAATTTTATTGTCATTAGGATGTTTAGTTAATGCTAATAGTAGAACACTTTATTTGGTGGCGTTTTGAATATTAGGATTTTTCAATAAGCTGGTTCAGTTCATATGAAAGCTCAGCTAGTAATGGAATTCCAAAAAGAGTCCATGTGCCTCGTTTAAGATGTCTTAAACCTGCACCAGGTGTTTGAGGTTTGGCTTTTCCAACCTGTAGTGTAGTGTATGAATTAATGATTCATTGAAGTCCATCTGTGCCAATTTCATATTTGGGTATTTCTGTCTCAGTCATTCTGAGAAAGCAAGTTTCTACTACATTTTGTGTACAATCAAGGATAGAAACCCTTCTAAGCAGATTTCAAGTGATTAGTCCCATAGACAGTGACTGATTTACCTCCTTGCTTAATACTTGGAGATTCTCAAAAGGCAGAAAATTTCATTCTTCTAGCAGTGATTTTTTAGAAATCTTGGGGTTTACAAATATTTTAAGTCTCTCAAAATTGTGGAAATCTTGACATGTCTAAATACAACATTTTTTTACAATATAAGTTAAACTCAGAGTACCTATCCAGTTTCAGGAAACTTTTTAAAAATGAGTTAAAACTGCTCTAGTGCTACAGTATTCTACAAAATTTTTCATGCAACGTTTGGAAGGAGAAAGTAAAGTCCTTGGGGACACTGTAAAACCCAAGACACGCAAAAGTCAACATAGGCTTTCATTATGTAGCTTGTTGCTTCTGCCTAGGATAACAGAATATCCATATCCTGAATAAATTTATGTGAATGCTGCACCTTTGTGTCTAAGCACATAATATAGATATATGCAAATACATAAATAAAATATATATAAATTAAATAAATGTATCTTTTGCTAGCTTGACCTAAATACATGCATACACTGGACTTAGTCTTTAAATGTATTAAACTGTATTATGTTAGCTGTTCTAGAGTTTTTATTACGTTTTCTCATGTATCAGTTAATTATTTCTTCTGTGATCGGTTAGATATGGTTTTAAGGACCATATTGCTCACAATAAGAATTTAGCCTGAAGTAGTATTTTCAGTTAGCTGAATGAAGTTCTGGTTTTAAAAAACAGTGAAATAGAAATACCTCAAATATTAGAGCACCTACAGTTACTCTTTCAAAAAATGAGTAAGGTATGGGGATTTTTTAATGTTACCACAATTCAGGTTGCAAGATTACAAACCTCCCAGGTACTTTCATTTCCATTTTTACTAAATAGAACTGGTGTTGGGACACTACATCAGTTTCACAAAACTCTTCCTGTCACAAAGTGTGGTATATTCTATTTCTTGTTTCTAAGAAAAAGAAGAAAATTGGATCTCTTTATTTCCCTTACTTGCTTTCTGAAAAGGAAATACTTTAATCAGCAACTTTAAAGTAACTTTGAATGGTAGAAAAATTAATTCCAGGAGGTGAGTTTGTCAGGTAGAGTATTATTAAAACCTAAAGATGAATAGTAACCTAGTTCCTAGGTTTCTGCATTCTCCTGAATTACTATGTTTTCATGAGATTTCTAGGTGTTGCCACATTGGAAATAGCCTCTGTCTTTGTTACTTTCCACGTCTCTTAGGCAGCTCTAATAAATATTGGTATTAATAAGTTTCATATAAGCAACAGTTCTTGTAGAGAACATTCCTTATGCTGCCCAGAGTAAGGGTGTAATAGTAAGGGTGCAATCTTCTTATAGTATGTACCTGTTAGTAAAAAACCAAAAACATTTTAAAACATGCACCAGTAGTGCTTGAAAACATTACATTTATGTGGAAATCATTATTGGAAAGTAATGGGGCAATACATGCTCAGGACTTAAGAAGTTCAGTACAGATGGGAATGTAGTGAATTCTAATATCAATACTAAGAAGAAATAAACTTAAGTAATGAATAGAGTTTAAGAAGAGAAGTTTATTCATACCATAATTCCTTAAAAAGCTTAATTATATCTACCTATATCTGTGTTAGAAAACATGGGTATACAACTGACTAATGCCACTACAATTCAGAATTAATTCTTGTTGTTAAGAGTTGCTAGTAGAAAAACATTTTATTTTTACCCTGGTGTTCAATATGTGATTTATAAGAAATCCTTTATTTGGTAATTGTTACAGTTACGTGGGTTATGCAGTTTTGGAATTCTTTAAAGATTTATAAAAAACAAATGCTTTAATTTATTTGTTACCAGTAAGTGCCACAAGGTTGCATGAGAGGCAGAAATGTTAGAAGTGTGTGGTTTGAGTGCATACTGAGGCTGTGGTGTCTCTGAGCAGACGTGTGACCGCATCAAGCAGTCGGCCAGCGGCACCAAGCGCCGCGTCTTCATCATTGAGACCATGGGCGGCTACTGCGGCTACCTGGCCAACATGGGGGCCCTGGCAGCAGGGGCTGATGCTGCTTACATCTTCGAGGAGCAGTTTGATATCAGAGAGCTCCAGGTATTCAGCTCCTTTTGCTCGTTTTTAAGTAGATCCTAAAGTTGTAGGTGTGTATCGTAATGTGTGTATTTGGAGTAGATGGCTCATGAAAGAAACAAAAAACAAAACAGCTGAGGTTGAACCTAAAAGCTGCACTTGTCAGACCAGTTCCTGTGCCACAACGTTATATAAAGCAATGTATACACTATTGCTGTTGACATCCTAATTAAGTAAATTACAAAAATAATTGTATTGGCCATTAAGCACTACTAGATAAATTGTTTCATTTTTAGTCTTCTGATTAAAACTGAAATTAAATGAACAGACATGGGTAGTTTTAAAATAAAGCAAAAAACAAGAGAAGTATATTTTTTCATTGTGGTAGAGTTGTTTTTAGAGGCTGTTCAGGACAGGAACTGACCAGTACGTCAGGTTTTTTAAATACTGACTCTCTTACCACAGCTATTCAGAGCATGTCTGGAGGTGTTACTAAAATAAAGCCCTCAGGCTTTAAGGATTACAGATTATGGTGCAGTACATACACAAGCTGATATGGAACTTGTCTACTATGAGGATTTTACACTTCTGAGGTGGTTTGTGTTAGCTGCAGTCATGGACAAATACAAAGCTGAAGGCATAGAAATTTCCCGAGAAGCACTGAGATGTGAAATGAATCAGAACTTATCCCCACACCGATGTTGGCAGGACTGGAAGTAAGGTCAGGCTGTGAACTTCAGTGGCAATTTCTGTATTTTTATGTATATCAAGGCTGATGTTGTACCAGTATAGCATATTAAAACCACCTTTGAGTTATTAAATCTGTACTTCTGATGTAGAGAAAGATGTTAGTTTTAGCCCAAGATGAATAGCCATGCACAGTATGCTATCCCAGATCTCCAAAAATCTTGATAATTTGAATTTGTATGTAATGCTTTAGGTGGAATATTTGACACAAGTTCTCAGGAAATGTAGGCTTATTGAAGTTGTTTCAGATTCAGAGTTCTACATGAATCTTTAAAAATACTTTTGTTTCTAGGCTAATGTGGAACACTTGACTGAAAAAATGAAAACCAGTATCCAGCGTGGTCTAGTGCTGAGGTAGGTAAAAGTAGTTGTAATAGATGGCAGCAGTGATACTGAGCATTCCCTGCCTGGGAAGATGCTTGGCCACTTGGAATGACACTCCAAGTCTGTATTCCTTGATTATTCCTTTAAGATTTTTAGTAAAGCTGTTGCTCCAGAAGGCAATTCTGGGACCTGTATGGAAGTTCGAGTCCAAAACTTCTTTCTTTGTAAATATATTTGCTCTGTAATCTTATACTTTATCCTGTTTTCGGTCTGCTTTCTCATTGGGTTTGTCTTTTATGTTAGATTCTTTCTTTCTAAAGGTAGTGTGTCACATACACTATGGCCTTCACTATGAAAACCCTAAAACCCATGAACCTGCGAATGGAAGTGAGTGTATGTAATCAGATGAAAATGTCCAAGCCAGGATTACTGCTACCAAGAAAATGGAAAACTGAACTTGTCATTCAGTAGCTGTAAAGATATCCAGTGCTTTAGAATGAGTTTGCTAACTATCTGGCCTTAACTGTTACAGAAATGAGAACTGCAATGAGAACTACACAACTGATTTCATTTATCAGCTGTATTCTGAAGAAGGAAAAGGAGTGTTTGACTGCCGAAAAAATGTATTGGGCCATATGCAGCAGGTAAAGAAAACAGACAAGACTAACTCTGTATGCACAATGTACATATGCTATTCAAGCATTTCAAACAAATGACTCAAGATTAAGAGAAAAAAGTGTGGATTTGGATTGTAGGCAAATCAGAAAGTTTTTAGCATTAGACTTTATTGCAAACCCTCTTTTAATATCTGGGGAAAATGCATTAGATTCTTTATGATGTTCATTTTTATTCTTCTCATGTCTATATTAATAAATAATTCTACTTTTTGTCTTACAATTAATTGTAATACCTTCTTCATAATACACTTATCATCCATAATGAATCTGCCCCTTGAACCCTGGAAGAGCAGAGATTTCATTAGGAAAATCTGTGCAGATGGGTGTTTTGTGGAAGAGACAGAAGTGAGCTACTCCTTTGGCCTATGTTATCTGCATTGCTTTATCTCACTGTGCAGCTAGGGCAAAGGGAGTTTCCTGGTTTGGCTACTCTCATCCTTGAGGCTGAGGTGGAGGAGAGTGCACAGTCCTCTCCATTCCTCTAAGTGAGAAGAAATATTGATTCTGTGAGAATTCTACAGGTGCTGAACACAAATTTTATACACCTTTGATTTATGGGGTGGAGCTTTTGGTTCTTTTTTCTTTGTGGGGGAAATGGAAGTAAGAGGTAGAGCAGAGATAACTGATAAAACAGACACCAATCCTGGTTTGATAAGCTAACCCAGAATTCAATTTTCACACAGGGTGGAGCACCTTCGCCATTTGATAGAAATTTTGGGACAAAAATTTCAGCAAAAGCTATGCAGTGGATCTCCAAAAAACTGAAAGAAACCTACCGCAAAGGTGCATATATGTTTGGTTCAGTCTCTTGTTTCTGTGATTGTCCACTTTGCAAACACAGGGATATTTGTTAGTTAGCATACTTCTTCCCCTCTTGGTATTTTTATTATTCAGTAGTACCTTGCTGTGCTGCCTGCTGTATGAGCATTTCCACTTGAGTGAGGTCAGTAATTCAGATGCTGTTTGACCATCCTCTTAAACAAAACAGCCAGTGTGATTGCAGGTTCTCATGCATGCAGGAATCAATGCTTGTATAGTTACATCTGTTCTTTTTTGTTTCATGCTGCCTTTATGGGAGACAGAAGAAGGTAATACGTCTTTTTTGGGAATTTTTGTAAAACACTACTTCCTGAAATCTAATCTTAAACTAGATGTTAAAATTCAATCATTTTCTTGCTTAATTCCACTGTAATTTCATTGCTAATCACCAAAGTTAAACTGAAAAGATCTAACCCTATTAAAGCACAAATTTGATGTTTTATCATTCTATGAAATAATCAGTAGCTGAAATTAAGCTACTCTAAGTTTCTGATTCAGTTTAATTACAGTAAAATGGTTATTTGCCCTTATACAGGTAAGAAAGATGCTGAATTACTTCATTCTTTTTAGGAAAAGTATTTGCCAATACGGATGACTCAGTTTGTTTGCTGGGAATGCGGAGACGCAACCTTGTTTTCCAACCCGTGGCAGAGCTCAAGAGTGAAACAGACTTTGTGTACGTACGCAGTGCCTGGTGGTAAACACCTCACCACAGTGCCTCCCACCACTTCAAACAAACACTTCCCAACACCTCACTGCTTTTGCCTTGGGCCTCAATTCTCCCAGATCCCCTCAGAATATTTGCTTCCCTCTTCCCTTTGTGCTTTTACTTCTTCACTCTCCTTACACTTGAGAGTCTCATGGTGAAGTCTGGGACTCTGCTGTCAAGTAACTTTTGTGTGATTGCCTTTGCCTTAATGCTTAGAATTACTTCTGTTTTAGTTCAGTGGGACACCATTTTTGTCCCAAATTTGGTATTATGCTTAACATCTTCCAGTAAGATCTGTTCATTCCTTTGGGATTCTGTCCTTGATTTTCCCCATTGTGGGTCAATGTTCTGCATCCCCCCACGAAGGTCAATGCCTGATCCCATTTACAAGGAAGGTGTTTGCCTTACCCCAGTGTATCTCACCTCCCTGTTTCCCCCCCAGACACAGGATTCCCAAGGAGCAGTGGTGGCTGAAGCTGCGGCCGCTGATGAAGATCCTGGCCAAGTACAAGACCAGCTATGATGTGTCAGACTCAGGCCAGCTGGAACACGTGGCCATGCTCCCAAAGGAAGCTGAGACTGGAGCCATCTAAACACACCACATTAGATTGTTGTCATAGATGCACATTGTGAGTAACAATGCTTTAGAATCGTTACAGCTTTGTTTTGTAACATTTAAATTATTGTTCCAGCACTTTATGTGAAACAAGACGTTCAGCTGTCACACAGATTTTGTCCTGTTTGTGTGTTGTTTGAGACAAACCCTTGCATCTAATGGAAAACACCAGTTACTGATACTGCCCTTTAACAAGCAAGTGCGACACCGTTCTATGCACTCCGTAAGTTACTCATCTACTGCACTTTGTTTCAGAGTACTTACACCCCAAAGTAAGTGTAGATGGCTAGTTCTTGTGTTGAGTTACAGGATGTGCTTAATGTTTCTGAAGTGAAATAAATACTGTTGCAAACATCACATGTGTTTTAACTTGCTTTTAAACAACTGGGGGAATAGCACTTGAATGATTTTGTGTACACACCAGTAAAGGAAAAAAGAAACTCCCTTTTTTCTTCCCTTACCCTGCAGGAAGTGGTCAGTCACACAGGGCAAGTGTTTTTCCATTGTTGCTTCAGGAACAGGCTAGGAGCTGGAACAATAAAACTAGTTCTTGGGGTTGGAAGTGGGGTGGAGCAGCTTTAGCAACTTTAGATTCAGAGGGTGTAACCTGGCCCTTGCTTCAAGTTCCCTTTTTCCCAGAGCTTCTTTAAGATTATTAACAGCCCCCATACTGATCAAAAAGGGTATAACAAGGCTGAGAAACAGCCAAGAATGTTTTCTCATGCCAGTTTAACTGGACCATGACAATAAGGTGAATACTAAATTATGGCACACTGAAATCTGAGTGCCTGTTGCCCAAGCTGTCAAGCTAAACTGAGCTTTATATAAAATAGAACCCCCTGATAGATCAGGAATTCACCACTGCACTGTGCTCTCAGCTTGGTGGAATGTACTGTCACAGACTGCTCAGGCTGGAGGTGGCGTTTGCAAAGGCAGCTGGAATCACCACAGAATGAAATCTGTCAGTATGAGACAATTCTTTATATATCCAACAGCAGACATGATTTCAAACAAAACACCATTTAAAACTAGAGTTTTACATATACAAAAATATTTCATTTATATAGTATTCATATGTGATTGGAGCAGTGAGGCTTCAGTAAAAGATTAAGGTCTATCTTTGCCATGCAGAGCATACAATTCTTGCTCTCAAATACTGGATGGTTAGAAAATTGTTTACATAGTTATTTCAAGAAGGGGAGCTTCTAAGTGGTTTGGTAAACACTGTTAAAAAACAGCAATGAATATTTCAGTTGGATCATAGCACTGCTTAAAGTTACTAAAAAACCCCTAATGCTGTAGTCACAGAGATTGGCTTCTTTTCTATGGATGTTCAGCTGCAAAGTCATCGTTTGACCCATGAGGGATCTTTGGTGATATCTGCATTTTCTGGGCCAAGTACAGCCTGACCACGAGTGCTCTTCCCAACTGCAAGGTACCTTGGGAAAAAAAAACCAAAACAACCAACCCATAAATAAGTGAGAAGCTGCTACATTCAGTTAACCATAGCTCTGCTATACAAGTTAAAAATACTCCCATCTCAGGAAGAGTGTCCGTTGCTAAATACAACTTGTGTTTTACCCAGTCATCACAACAGTCTTAACCCTGTACTTGGCTGTAGTGCAATTCTTACATCTACAATGGAATTCACAAGTCAGACACAAAATGCTACAAGTGGAGTAGAACCAGCTCACATAGTCTACTCATGTTCCAGACAGTTTCTGGACCTTTCAAACTCAACCTCCCACAAATTCAGAGTGTAGGAGGAAGTAACATCTGCTAAACATCCAATAAGCAGGTTACAATTAACATGTCCTTGTCTAGGTTATAGAAGAAAATAGGGAAAGTAATATGAAAGACCAAGGGAAGAAACCCAGTAACTTAAATATGACAAATGAGCACAGGCTTACTTGTTTGTTACATCAACCAGGTTATCACTGCTGACAGCAAAAAGTTGTTCTCTGTGCGACTGCTTCATTTCATCTGAAATCCCATATAAGAAATGACCCATTCCTAGGGAAAAGAAAACAGAACACACATTGCTCTGGTGCACTGGAATGGTCACAGCCACATGCAGGAATGAGAGAGAGCAAACTATGACAGGAACATGTGCTGGAAAGGAATAGCAACTACCATCAAATCACGTTTCTGAAAGAATATCTAATGGAACCAAGCATCCTAAGTTAAAATCATGGGGAAGCAGTAACAGTTAGCTATTTAGGAAATAATTTTATTTTGGCAAATGATTTAATTTGTCAAAAATCTGAACGTAATGGTGGTCCAGAAAATCTAGACATAATAAAGAATGTTGGCTCTTTCAAACAACTTTTTAAACAAACTATATTTGATGAAGCTTCTTTTTTTAGAACTATTTCCTTTATTTCCAGTCAGTTGTGATGAAACTGCACCGTGAAGGTTTACTCACATTTTTGAACTACACATACAAATGCTTTAATTTTTTGTTGGAGTACTTGCCAAAAAACTAGCATTTTAATACTAAATATTATTGCTCCTTGAACAACCAGAGAACTCCAAAATAATCACAGAAAAGCTTTTTGTCAGGCAAATAACTGTAGGGAAATAAGAGTGGCTGGGAGGACTTGAGTCAACTAGTCCAACCTCCTGCCCAAGGCAGGGCTGACTGCACAGCCAGGTAAGGTTTTGCCATCCATGTGCAGGGCCCAGTGACTCAAAAGCACGAAGGAACAGGTATTCCTTGCAGCAGTTCCCAGGCCCCTGGAACAGAGCTCTCCTATTCAGTGCTCTGTTAAGATCTGTGCTCAAATGCCAAAGAATGTTTGTCATCCCTCACTGGCACCAACACCCAACATGCAGGCACTGCACTCAGGCACCTTGCATTGACTGCTTTTTAATTCTCTGCACCAAAACCAGATTCTGTCAGGTAAAAGCTTAATTTGAAGTGTTCTTGTTTAAAAAGTTAGTGTTAATATAAGCACATTTTAAAATAACACTGATCTTAACCTTGTAATTTCTTTGTGTATAGGTAGGGAAGGTATTTTAACTGGGCAAGTTTTGGATTGAAATTCAGCTGAGAACAAGGGAGGGAGGGAAGTGAGAACAGCAAAGCTATGTGTCAGTAAACTGAAAAGATATGAAGATACTACCAAGGCATCATGAGTGTGCAGATCTGCAAAGATAACACCCTCCACCCCAGCAGCCAGCCTTCTGTGCTTTAACTTCTGCTGAGAACATATGCACAAAGGGCTGTGCATTCATCAATATGCCTGCTTGAGTCAGGAAAATAATCCCTCAGCTCTTTTTGAATCAGAGGACCAGTATTTCTTTACATTTAGCTGCATTTAATGCTTTCCAAACAAAGTAATTTCCTCAATCTACTTCCATCTGACACAGAGGAGCAGTATGAACACAAAACCTCAGCAGAGCCTGAGTGCATGAGGTATTTCTGAAAGTCAGCAACAGGAACCAATGGATTCATTGAAACTGCCATTATCTCTCATCCTCTATAAACAAAAATTTTATCATCTGACGCAGTTTAATAAACTGTTTTCCTCCCTTTAAACCTAAATCAAAAAGTAAATAAACACTGTCAGCCCTAGAGGATGATGAGAATGTACCTTTGTCCGAAGGAGCTATTGGTGCATCCACAGCAGCAAACACTGAGAGTTTAGCTTCATCAATATCTTGCTGTGTGAATTCTCCATATTTGGCCCATTCAACTGCTTTTTCAAATGTTTTCAAGGTGGCTAATGAATTTGGGTCTCTTAGAAGAAAAAGAAAACATAAAAATTAATTACTTCACAATCTTACAGCATGAAAAACTAAAATTCCTTTGTTTTCATTTCATCCATAATTTACTATGCATCACACAAACATACACAGGGGAAAACAAACCATAAACTTCCTTGTACAAAAAGAAGTTCTGAGTTTATTTTCCAGAAGAAAGTGTTACAAACCAAGCAGATTTGGAATTTTAGACACGCAGGTGCAGAAGTTCAGCTGCCTAAAGGCAGTTCTAAGACAGTGTGCAGAGAAGTGGTGTAATAAAAGCAGGTGGGGTAAGCCAGCACGGTTCACAGTGGGCTCAGAAAGCACATCTGCTATTACTGCCCACACCAGGAGTATTTATGATATGCCCTATCTTCTCTCAGTTGCTCTTCTTGCCACACCTGTTTTTACTCTCTGTAAAACAGGTGCCACAGGTTAACTGCTACTGGCAAGTTAAGGACAAGTCCTGCCATGTTGAAGCTCCACAAAAGGCCAGGCTGCTCAAACCTCAGTCAGGAACCCTCACCAAGGGTGAGGCTGCCAGGCTGCCTTTGGGCTAGGAAAACAAGTGAAGCCAGGACTCCATTCTAGTGGGGATTACAACTGCAATACCTCCAGCTCAAATTTCATCTTAAAGGGCCTCAGTAAGCCAAATACAAGGTAACAGTTCTGGAGTGGCAAAAAAGAGGAATAAAAAAGAAGGAGCAAGCACTTCCATCAACAGCAATGCTTTCTGCTGAATCTCTGATAATTTCAGCCAGTCACTGAAGGATGTTGCATATTTTCAAACTCAGGACCTTAGCGAACATCACCATTCTACTTCACAGTCTCAAATTTAGAGTAGTCTTGAATTTCTTTTATTAGCCAAAATAAACAAGTGAAAGCCAATTTTACATAAATCTGATACTGAGACAGTAAACACAGTGCAGAGGTGCAGTAGTTGCTACCAGCAGAGATAAATTAAACTTTCCCAAGAACACAAACAAGAGAAAGCAAGGATGGGTTTATTAGGCAATCTAACTTCTTCAGCACTGAATCACTTAATTTCATCCCCTTTATTTCACTTCTTCTTGAAAGACTGGCTACAATGAAGTAAAAAACAAGGCACAGCCAAATGCAGTCAGTGGTCCCCTCAGCCATCAAGAGGAAAGAACAAACCCACTGTCACCTGTAGGAGTAGAATGTGAATATGCCACTGGGACTAAGTTTAGCACCTCCACCATAAGCACCTCCTTTCTCTCTGATTTCTGTATGTAGGAATTTAGCTGTCATCAACCGTGCGAGAACTCGAAGGCTGAAATTAGAGAAATAGAAGCAGAGAAGATGTGAAATGAACTGGGCAACAGTTACAGTCTGAACTGCCTCTAAAACTCACCCACATCCCCATTTGCAATGCACTGCCTTCTTGTAATCTGTGACAGTTACAACAGCAATACTCTGTATTTAACAGCTGAAACAATGTCACATCACTGTAAGAGTGGCACTGAACTTGGTTACATGCAATAGGACTATCAGCTCCGGACACATCCAAGTACGCATGGCTGTTTATTGCAAGGCAGGGAATAGCAACCCCTCATTACTTCATCTCCGCATTTACAGAGCTGCTCTGGGCCCAGCCATGCAACAGTTGCTTTGTAAAGATTTTGTGGCAAATGCACTGTGAATCATTTTCTATCAACACTACATTTTCTGCAGCCAGCCCAACCCTTTCCATTGTGTTTTGTGCTGTGCAGTGCACAGAGAAGCCCCCTGGTGTTCTGCTTCCCACCTGGCATAGTCTGCAGCAGTGTAGGGAACTGTTCGAATGCATTCCCCAATATAGTTCACTGGGAAGGGAAGTACAAAATGTGTCTTCATCTGGCACGGCTTGAAAGTAGGATCCTAGGAGAAGAACATGTTACTGTCACAGTTAGCAGAGGAGACAATTTATCCATCTGAGAACTCTTACTATGCAGACCCTCACTCACCTCCAGTGCCGCCATTTCAGAACTCCCCATCCTTTCTTAAATTCAGAAACCCCGTTCCCAATACCCTCACACAACTTTAGCTGGCTGGGCCAAGCAGAGCAGTGTGTTTACAGCACTGGTCAGCAGCAAAACCGAGACTGAGCTCTCCCTGTCCCTCTCTTATATAAGGAGAGCTATGAGTATGCTTTTCTCTACTGTAGGCAAATACAGATCTTCATTTTCACTAATCCTCTTCTGTCAGGTGTCACTCACATTCAGAATAATTTAGGGAGGAGACCAAGGAGAGGAAGGAACTAACAGGAAGTGATTCAGTTTAATGGTTGTGGAACTGAAGGGCATGAATTATGTTTCAGTGCTGTGCTTCTGTAACAGCTTAACCATTACCATCAGTAACAACCCTGTAATACCAATATTCCCCACCAAAAATATACTTACATTAACTAATTTCCTTGTGATCTGCAAACCAGTAGCCATTTCACTTCCCACAGGTTTCACTTCTGAAGATTTCTACAAAAGAGCCAATCCTCATATTAAAAGATGCTTTAGCAATTTACACCAAGACTACAACAAATGCAATCCCTTCCACTCAAACCTGTTTAAGGCAATCATCAAACTGTGCCTTCACAAACATAAGTAAGGTACTCAATTACTTCTTTGTATTTCCTAAACAAATGCCAAATTAATTTCCTTCCAAGAGTAATCTGGCAGAGAGACACCAAGACCCAGATTAAATGAGGCCCATAAAGTTACAAACTATCATGTCACTCGTGGGTAGGGAACTGGGACCTTATTCCAGTCTCATGAGATCTGAATAGTGACGGAGCAGATCCTTTGTCAACTCCACTGAATCAAGCATATTTTGTGCCAAGTGTCCTGAACACCCTAATAACAAAACAAATTTCTATGCAACTGAGGAACTGCACATCATGCCCTATTTGCTTTTGGCCAACATTTCAAGTAAAGCTCAGCAAAAAAAGAATTCCTTCCTTTCCCAGTTTTATGCAACAGGGAAAGGAAGGAATTCTTTTTCCACGTCCCACACCAAAGGAGTAACCCCAGGGTAAGGCTTAACAGCTGATCTCCAGCATTTCTATTGCCCTCTGTATTGCAGTGGAGACACTCCATGGCAAAACACAGAGCAGCTGATCACAAAGATGACTGGCAGATTTCTTCAGACATCTTTGTGCAGACACAGAATATGAGTTCAAACTTCTGATTGCACAATGGTATTGACATGATCAAGTCAACTGTATTTGATGCCCTAATCACAAAAGACAATTTCTCACCTCAATCACATGGGGACGAACAGGTTTTCTCTCTTTTTTACTTCTGGCTATGCCCTTTAGAAATTTCTCTACTTCTTTAGATGCTTCTGGTATCTGCTGAGGTGCTGCATTCACTGAACATCTGCAAAAATACATATCAAGTTTTTAAATATGGTTTTGTGTTTTCAGAGAGTCTTTTATAATTTGTACCACTTTGTCTTTCTAAATATTTTCTATTAAATCATTGGAACGTTAGGTCAGTGATCTCAGGTAATCATTAACAGAGAGAAAGGCAAAATACTCAATCTAGCACCTGATGTGAAAAAAAATACAGTCCAATTTCTGTTTTTTTGCTTGCCCTAGAACATTTTCAGAACAAAAGCTGAGCAGTAGCTGTCAAACCCCTTCTGTGCACAAGCCAGGACCAGCTCAGTGTTGCAAATAAAAATGTCTCTGAAGGAAAATAATACCCTCTGTATCCTCTCTTTTCAGGCAGCCCTAACATGATTTTGAACACTTCAGATATTTACTTAATTTCATTTACCATTTCATGCTTCAAAAATCAAAACTTTGCAACTTATGTCACTTCAAACCGACCTATTTTTGAAACTTATGCATCTGACATTTAATACCTTAATGTACTCTCTACCTTTTCCAATATAAGCATAGATCAGGTTTCAGAATGTCACCGCTTTCCTTTTAGGAGCAAAACAAAAATCCAAACCAAACTATATTCCAAAACACATTATAACTGTATTTATCTAATGGGCACCTTCAAGAGAAAAATAAAAGGCAGATTTTTGAGTATTTCTGTAAAATCACACAGGTAATTTACAAGCTTTGGGTACAACAGTTACCTATGAAATTTGCTGTAAGTTTCTCATACCATTTAAAAACAAAACGAGCCACCATACCTAAAATTCTGTAAGCAAGGGAAATTTAAATTAACATTTCTGAAGTTTTTCCACAGACGTTCCGTTTCGTAAAACCCAGGTATGCAATGAGGTGCACTCAGAAAAGCACATTCACAGGCCATGGCCTCTCTTTAACCAAAATGCCCCATTTTTTTTTTTTAGCTGGAACTCACCTTATGTTGTCACTATTTAATAAATACTTCTTAATGCGTGGTAGTTTGCGTAGTATTGGCTTAATATCAGACATTTCTGCTATTCTCTTCATCAACTTCACCTGTGCAGGAAGGGATGGCAGAGAAGCCACAGATTAAATCAACAGGAAGAATTAACAAAAACCAGCCTGTAACTCCACAGTCAAGGATTTGGGCCTTGCTGAAGGGCATTATTAACTTCTCACCTGATCCATCCCACTGAACATTTCCTGCAGCTCTCCAGAAGGTGTAAGGTTTTTGCTGGCTCTAATAGAGGCATATAAATGCCCACAATCTGGAATGCCATTTGACAACTCCTGGGCAGTCTTCTTCACCAGCACTCTGAAATGTTCTTCCTCCTCAAATCTTGGGCTGAAAAAGAATAGAAACAGGTCTCATGCAAAAAACCACCAATGAAATTTATTATATTGCATCATTCATCATCCCAAGTTCAACAAAGTGCTTTTAAACTGTTGGTTGTCCATTTAATCCACTACACAGTCATGCTTTTGATGCAACACATAAGTTTAGAAGGACATTTGAGATAGAATAATGAAAATAAAGCCCAAAGTAGGATCTCTAAATAGAGGAGAATGGTTGGGGGAAGAGTGAAAAAGAAAATCCCAAAAACATGCAAACCCACAAACAAACAAAACCCAATGTACTGTACTTGTTAAATATTTCACTCCATAAATTCATCATGTCTGGCAGATTTCTATCCAAGCACAGAGATGAAAAGAGCACACCCTGAAGGAAAAAAATAAACAAAACACAAAAAACCCTTCACATAAGACAAGCACAGCAATGGCCCAAGAAATGTACAGTAACTTTTCATGGAAGTGATGCAATTATGCCAACTTAATGATACACATCACAAAATCCCTTGTGATTTCTAATGCAGGTTGTGCTACTGGAATCAAAGCAGACATGAAATGTGATTGTTCTTCTCGCCAAGTAAGCCTGACAATTCCTTCTTCTCAACAGCAAGCAGCACTTCAGACAGTAAATTTTCGTATTTTTTCCCATAAAGTACAAGTTCTGTTCTGGGGTGCACCCTTCTCCAAGGAATTCCCGTAATTTAACTCCAGGATCCATAGGGAGCAGACCCCCAGCAAGTTTGAAAAAGTCTCAAGAAATATTGCCAGAACTGTTATGCCCACACATAGATCTAAATGATGTTGTCAACAGTGACACAGCACACTAACAGCAATCTCTGTAACACCACATCATTCTGTCCCCTTACCCTCTGCTTCAAAATATTTTGAAGCGCTCAAAAATATGGTGACAGATGCTAGTGGAGCACTGCCTTTGAAAGAACACCCACATCAAGCACTCCCCTTAACACAAAATGCTAAGTTACTATAATTATCTAATTTATATCTTACAAAAAAGGCAGGAGTCCTTTCACACACAAAGTTTTCAATGCACATTAGCTTGACCCTCTACCTGGAAGCCCTGGCTGACCCTTAACTATTGAACTGCAATTCTACAGTTCATAACATCTTGCAAGGTTATGATTAATTTACCTGTTCATACACATCCAGGTGTGAATCATCTGGAATGATATGTGGGCTGACAGACATACCACCTGTTTTTAGTTCTATTTTCTGGGCTTGTTCCCTGTAATCAAGGGCTCCACATCCCATCCTGTGAAAAACAAGAGAGATTTGTTTCCCTTTTCATTGTATGCCAAAATCAAAATCCATGTAGCACTTGTAAAGTAATCTAGGACAATACTAATTTAGCAAGTAAACAATTTGGGGCATCATCAAGCAAACATAATACTTCAAGCCTTATAAAAGCTTCCCACCAGGCTTTTCAATTAAACCATCCTGATAATTTAAAATGCTGTATTAAAAAGCACGCTTTTTGTGCAGGCTTGCTCCAACATCCCTAAGAACTACATTAACAAGATCACATAAGGTGTTCTCATCAATAAAAACATATTCCTCCCAGCCCAGGTCACTTGTTCTACCCTGTGCTCCTCTTTCCCCTGTGATGGGGTACTCTTCCTCTCTCCACATGGCAAAACAGGACCAGAAGTCTGTTCAAGTGAAAACTTTAATCTCCGCTATGTTATTTTTCATTTGTAGAAATTTTCCAATCTGTTGAGGGAATGCTTGTGTTGGGCAAAAAGGCAATGCAGAGAGTGGTGGAGACGGGGAAACAATTTGGCAACTCTGGGGAATAAAGAAGACAATTCTCAGCAGGAAACTAACTGACCAGCTTCTCTCTTTTATAGTAACAACCAATGCAGGAATTACTAAAGGCAGTATTACTATTTTGGCAAGCTGTATTGCAGCCTGTTGCTTCAGCTCATAAGAAAGTAAAGCTCTTACTTGGTAATGACGTTGCAGAAGAGTGGCACATATGGCTTGAGCTCCTCAGGAAGTGTGTTCAGGCTGGAAACAGCTCGGAAATAAACCACCCCATTGGTTGGCTGAGCACAGTACTGGACAGGAATTTCATCAGCTAGGGATGAAAAAACAAAAGCAAAGAATAACCAGCAGCTTCCTACTACAAACACACAAAAGCAGAACAATTTCTTACAAAAAATCTCATTAGGAATAATCTTCTGTTGGTGTTTCAGAGCCACTTCTTTTTTTAAGTTTTGTACATTATACTGAATGCTGGACCAAAGGGGTTTTACTGTTTCTGTCCATGGTATGTCCAATGGACACCTAGACAACTTGTAAAGAGAACTCTTCTAACAGAGATCTTATTTTAGAGATAACATTCAAATAAAAGAAGTACTAATTTGTTTCTGAATAAATCAGTAACTTTTTCTCCCTTATTTTTGCGTGCATCAGTTTAAAACTTGAGGAAAGCAGCTTCTTGTACTGTACACCCTTCCTAAGCTAGGCCACCAGAATACAGACATTAGAATTTTCATAAAACCAGGTCATTTTCTGCATCAAAATCATACAGTCTTGACACTTGCTGGTAATTTCTGAAGTAAAGTATCTGTTAGAAATATATTACAAAACCAGATTTACCTGACAGAACTCTCACAAAATTTTGATTTACCATTTCCTATCAATCCATGGGGAAACAACTAGCAAAGCAGGGAAAAATCTGCACTGAAGCTATGAGGAATGACAGTAGCTTATTTTTTTCCCATGGTTCCTGTATGTCATATTCTATAAAAAACAGGTAGGGAAGGACTGCAATAAGGAAGGCTCGCCACACCAGCTGCCAGGAGTTCTGCAACCTGGGTAAGCCTTTGGAAAGTGGGGAGATTGCTCAAGAGCACTGAATGTGCCAGCCAGAGACTGCTCTGACAGCAGGGCAAGGTGAGAGCATGTCTGCAGCAGGGAGCTGCCATCAGCAGCTCCTGTCAAACCTGGGAAGGCCAGGAGGCTGATCCACACTGCCCCCAGGATGGCTCTGTAGAGTCACTGCCGTGTCTGCCCAGAGGTGCTGGGCTGCAGGAAAAGGAGCACAACCATGGGCCACAAAGCCAGTCCTTGTGCTTTGCAAAGGGCCACAACTGGGCCAGCAGACTGGGAACAACCCAACCGTGCTGCTCTTTGGGACACAAGACAGAGGTGACACCAACCTGTGAGCGTGGTCTCCAGCACAGTGCAGGGGATTTTGGGCTCGATGTCAGACACTTTTAAAGCTGGGAGACAAGAGGTATCCTGAGGTTTGCTCTGAAGAGCAATTAATTCCAAACCTAGTAAGGAGAGAATACCAAATTGTCATTTTCAGCTTGTAGTGAAAGTGCTGTCAAGACCTAAAACCTACTAAGATGATACAGACCAGAAAAACTCAACAGTCAAGTTTGGAGTCTTCTAGCCATAATTCTACGAATATTTTCTGCAGATTATCATGTAACATCAGCAATCAGAACACTCTTGTTAGAATCTTTCCAATTCCCTCTTCACAACCTGCTTACTGTAATATGTAATTTTATCTTTGAAGAAGTGACACCTGTCAATCTGTCCCATCACTCAGTTCTGCAAGCATCGACCCAGACCTGGCAGATAAGAAGCTTTTTTCTAACGCAATCCGCTCCAGTTCTCACTCAAGTGCTCTGTAGGAACACTGATGCAGCTAAATTCTTGTGATTACTTTCACATTTCAGACTTTCAGATACTAGCTGGTCACCTCTGAGTACTCTTCAATTTATCTCTATAAGTAGAAAGCCTCCTCTGATTTTGTGCTCCCCTATCTCCTGTCACACACCAAAGCTTCAGAAGATTAATGCCACATTTTTGGAGGATTTCTGTGACTAAACACTACTTTAACAGAATTAGATGACTGCCCACGGTTTTCAAGTGTAAGTCTTTCTCCAAAATAAGTTAAACATAGCATTAGTTCTATAGTTGGCTTTTTAGCCAGAAAATATAAAAAATATAATTACAAAATACAAGTTTTACAGGAGGACGGAGCAGACCTCATAAATAAACAGCTTCAAGGTACATGACTTGTAGGTATCTGAAGAGAGGGTGCCAAGAGGATGCTGCTAGGCTCTGCCTGGAGGTGCTGAGCAGGACAGGAGGCAAAGAGCTGAAACTGATGCACAAAAAAGTTCCAACTGAACATGAGGAAGAACTTCTTTCCTGTGCAGTGACCAAGCACTGGAACAGATTGCCAGAGAAGCTGTGGAGTCTCCCTCACTGGGGATCTTCCAGAACCATCTCAATGCAATCCTCTGGAATGTCTCTGTGCAGGGAGGCTTGGCCAGGTGACCCATTCCAACCTGACCCATTCTGGGATTCTGTGAATTCACCTTCCACTCAGTGCAAATTAACATGGGAAAGAATAAACAGATTGGTATTTTAAAACAATTTCCTTTCTTCTGGCCTAATGGAGACACGGATCATTCTATTTTTGAGTGTCAACACTAATGGAATATTGTAATCACACACTGCAGTGTAAGCACTGCACTGCATAGCCCTGCAACACATATACACAAGTTTTCAACAAAAAAACCCCATCCCTTTCAGAGAAAATGCTGGAGAGTGCCTGAGAATTTAAGATATTCTATAGAACACCAGCTAAAAAACTGTTATACAAATAAAAATGTAAAAAAGCAAGCTAACCTTTTTCAAATATTTGGGTTTTTTCTTCTTCAGAAAGTGCATTGACCTTTTTTTCCAGCTTCTCTGCTTCCATTTTAGCTTGTTTATCATGGTAGTCTTCCTCTGGACTCATTGACAGAGTCAATTTGTGCGGATTATCCTGCAGGAATATATCCCAAAATAAAGCATTATTAATTCTGAGGGCAACTTCCTTGCCTCAGATTACTGCTCCATCAGCACCAGATAAACAGCCTGTGCATCATTTGGATTTCATGTTATCAAAAGTATCACGACCACACAGTCTGAGCCCTTGGTTTCATACAGAACAAGCTGTTGTGGGAAGAGGCAGCTCACCACAAGGACAAGCACCAACAGCCTTCTGCAAAGTTTCAGTCCAGAGTCAGGATCCCTCAGCATCACACAGTATTCATTAGTTTAATTAAATCAAGGTTAAACAACTACACAGCACTACAGAGCTACAAGCTGTAAGTTTTATCTGGAAAGTGCTCTAAGATGGACAATTCTGTTAAACACAGGAAGGTTTGGTTAAACATCTCTTTCAACCTGCCCAAGCTTGATGGCTCAGAGATCCCATATGATGTAAAATGTGCATGCCTTATCGTGCTCAGAAATGCTTTACACATCAGCCTCGCTGCCACAGAACTCCAGGCATTATGCAAGTGGCATAACTGCTGTTGAATTCTTCTTTGTTTATATCAGACTGTGGAATTTTAATATTAAAATTACTCAAGCAGCTTCCACTTTCCATAATAGGAAAAGGAGGCCAGTCAAAAGACAGTGACCTCAAAAACTGCCCTTTTCAATGTAGGAGTCAAACAGCAACACCTGTCACTAACAAACACCACCAATAATTTGGGACATTGTAATCAGATTCTGTTTTATGAGTTTATCTCCCCCATGCCTGTGTGAAAAGTCTGCAGAAACTTATAGGGTTAAAGAGGGAAATGCAAAATTTACCAGCCATAGTAAAATGGACAGGATGAATGGCATTCCCTCCCTGCTTTATTAATTTCCCAGCACAAGGTACAACAGTGCAGAATCTTATGACGTAAGAACATCCAACTATTCTCATCATTTCCTACTGGGTCATGTCTTTGCCTCAGCCCCCTCAACAGAACCGTACAGTAAAAGATATTCCCAAAAATACTGCACCTGTATTTCTTACTTACAGAAGCCAAAATTTTAACAGCTCCCTACTACCTCCAGAAACTAGTAAATATTCTTAGGAAAACTGGTTTCAGTAGATACCACTATCTCTTATTGCTTTTGAGTATACTAGAACCAAGATTTACTCCAGTCAGGGTATCAGTCACTTATAATAAATCTGCCTTTTAATACAACAAGTGGACTAGGGGAAAAAAGAAAAATCCAAACAAAAACCCACAGAGAAGAAACAAACAAAACAAAACCAACAAAACAAACAAAACCCCAAAACACTCACACCACTTTCACACTGCTATCACTGTTTTTGTTTCTTTTTTTTCAGGAATTAATTAATTCGGGGCTCCAGAACTATTCAGCATTATAATGCCCTCACTGGTTATTTTCTATTTCTGCAAAAACTCCAGAACAACATATGGAGAGAAAAACAAGAAAAAGAGCAGAAAGTAACTGTCACTGACAGCAAAATTCAGACAGTAGTTCAATGAATATGAGGAGCACCAAGACAATCTTAGTTGTGAACAAATCCTTTGCAAGGAAAAGGAGATACACCTTGCTATGTCAACACTAAGGAACACATAACTAGGCCCAAAATTCTCTGTTCACATCTGAACTTCTCATCAGGAATGAGATGTGCCCTTCTATATGAATCACAGTTTGGTAAAACATTAGCATTTTATCAGTGTTCCATTAAATGTGGTTCCAAATGACAAGACAGATAATTTTTTTTTTCCACCTTGAAAAGTTTACACTTAAACCATATAAAATTAACATGCTTCGTTCAAATGTGCCACTGTTCAATCTACACCTAAATACCGGCAATATAGTGATTAAAAATAAGACTTCAGTTTAATTTCAAATATGAAGTTGTGATTTAAAAATTAATAAAACATAACTTTCCATAAGTTTGCCTACCTTGAAGTATATTTTAACTTTTTCCTGAAGAAATCTGGGATTTTCTTTAAGACACTGTCTGAACCGAGAGACTTTATCCGCAATCTTCAGAAGCTCCACTGGATCCCCGTCTAGATTCCAGCACGAGGCTATGTACTGAATGGGAAAGAAGAATTAGGTAAGCAGGACAATCCATTTGCATTTCTCTACCTGAAAGCATCTGTGTTCCAAAACCACCTTAACACCTACACTTGAACAGCAGACAAAGCATGGGTATTCCTAATGTCGTTGTAGGGGGAAAAATATTTTTCAGATTAAGGTTCTATTCTATCATCACCCTGTTCTCTCCATTCTTGCCTCTACTTTCACCATAACAAACCACCATTTTTAAAAATTATTACTCTTTTTTTTGCGTAGCTGTGTATATCTGGAAATATACTGTAATTAATATTCTTTACTCCTTCACATTAAAATTAATTTTTCAGCTCAAGAAAGAAGGAAATAGAAACACATGGTAGAGTATTTATATACTACAGTTTTGTATCAGCTAGATGAAACGATCTACAGGAAGGTGACTCAAAAATGTAAAGTATGTAAAACAGACAGGACTTTGGAGAAAGAAAATACTAAATAACCAGAAATATCCCCAGGATATTTCTTTTATTCTCTTATTTGAGTTTGCTAAAATTGCTATTGAAAGTTCTCCAAAACCACCACAGTGCAAGATACCAAAAGCTTCTTGATTTCTACTCTGTGTGAATGGGAAAAAAAATAAAAACAAAGCAAAGTATAAAAATCCCCAAGACATAATAATAAAAAAAACCCTTTAAAAGGCTTTGTATAGAGAACAAATGCATTGCAACTGTCAAATCCACCTTCTCTTTTCTTACCCCTTTAATTACATGTAGGTTCATAAACTTTCAGAAGTTTATGAAATTTTACAGTAATAACTATTTTTATCTATCCTGTGGAAATTCCCTAATATGATACAAAGCATAGTATTCTTTTAGAACATGCTTGAGCTAATTCTCTTGAAATAAAAGTAGTCACTCCTTATTTGAGGCCTCTGTGGGGTCATTACAACAGTTCAGTCCTGGTTCTCAGTAGGCAACCTAAAAGTTTAACCACATACCTAAGAGCATTGTCCAAGCAGTTTGTGAACACTGACAGGTCTGGGACCACGACCACTTATTTAGTGTCACAGTTCATCCCTGGCTGGCAGCTCAGCTCCACACAACCCCTCACTCCCTGTCCTCACAGCAGGATGTGGGGGGAGAATCAGAATGGTGAAAGTAGAGGAACTCAGGTGTAGAAATAAAGGCTGTTTAAGAGGTAAAGCAAAAGCTGCGTGCAAGCAGAGCAAGCCAAGGAATCCATTCCCTGCTTTCCATGAGCAGGCAGATGTCCACCATCCCCAGGACAGCATGGCTCCATCACATATACTGGTGACTTGAAAAGACAAACACCATCACTCCAAACACCCCCTTCTTTCTTCTTCCCTCAGCTCTCACTGCTGAGCATGGTGTGGGACACCCCCGGGTCATTTGGAGTCAGCTGTCCCCTGGTGTTCCCTCTCAGCTCCTTGCCCATTCAGCAGCCTCCTGGCTGGTGGGGTGAGCAGCAGAGTAGGCCTTGAAATGTGCCAACACTGAGCAGTAATGGAAATACCTGTGTTGTCAGCACAAACCCAGAACACAACCCCCTTCCAGGCACTGGGAAGAGATTTAACTCCATCCCAGCCACCTGAGAGTCTGACCACCCTCTCAAGAACAGTCTTTTCCTAACATCAAAACAGATGTCACCTATCTTGACCTTCCCAGGACCTTTGACAGACTCACACAACATCCGTCATCGTTAGATTGGAAAGATATGGATTTGATGGATGGACTATTGGATGGATAAGGAATTGGCTGGATGCTGACAGACAAGCAGCTGCAGTCCAATGGCCAACATCCAAAGGGAGATCAGTAACAAGTGCTGCCTGTCCCTCAGGGATCTGTACTGGGTCCAATACCATTCTATACTTTTATTAATTACACCGCCAGTAGCATGAGGACACATTTAGTAGGCTTGCAGATGACACCAGGCTGAGAGGTGTGATGGACAATCTGGAGGGAAGAGATGTCATCCAGAGGGACCTGGACAGGCTTGAGGAAGGCACCCACATGAACATCATGAAGTTCAACACGGCCCAGTGCAAGGTCCTGCACCAGGGATAATCAGTACAAGTTTAGTGATTTAAGGTTTGAAAGCAGACCTGCAGAGAAGGGCTTGGGGATATTGATAGATGAGAAACTGGAAATGAGACTGCAATGTGTGCTTCCAGCCCAGAGAGCCTATTGTATCCTGGGATGCACCAAAGGAATTAGGGCCAGCATGGCGAGGGAGGTGATTCTGCCCCTCTACCCCACTCCCAATTAGACTCCACCTGAGGTACTACACCCTCAGCTCTGGGGGCTGCAGTGCAAGACAGACACTGACCTGCTAGAGCAGATCCACAGGAGGATCACAAAAATGATCAAAGGGCTGGAACAACTCTCCTACAAAGACAGGCTGAGAGACTTGGGGTTATTCAGCCTGGAGAAAGAAGGGGCTTTGGAGAAACCTTACTGTGGCCTATGAAGGGAGCTTATATGAAGAGAGACTTTTTACACATCCTGTACAGACAGGACAAGTAGCAATGGTTTTAAAATGAAAGAGGGCAGATTTAGATCAGAAATGTAAAAGAGATTCTTTACTGTGAGAGTGGACAGACAATGGAACAGGTTGCCAACAGAAACTGTGGGTGCCCTGGAAGTGTTTGAAGACATGTCAAAAGCGCTCTTAGTAACTGGATTTAGTGAATTATGGCCCTTCTTATGGCAGAGACATTGGAACCAGATGATTTTCAAACTCAAATCATTCTATGATTCTATAAAACTTTAGTTATAACTAAGTCCCTTTCAGGCCCTCTTCAAAATCAACTTCTAAAACATGAATTCAGGGAAACCAACTGAAACTTAACTCTCCTCTATGGGAGTATTAACACTACTGCCACCAAGACTGGTCTTAAAAAGCCAGAAATATTTAAGTGTAAGAAATATTCTAGAATGAAGGCATAGCAGTTGAATCAACTTCAAGACTTAAAAATGTTGAAAGATGAAGTTACATGCCTAAATATTTCATCAGATAGAATTACTCACAACATTCGAAGACATGCCAGGAACTCCTGACTATTAAAGTCAGGCATATTTTGCCAGATTTACCATGAAACATGACAGGCACTTAAATATACACAATTTGCCTATTTGGCTGCATTGCAATCTGTTTTGAAACATCTTTTCTTTGTGCTTCCCATTTACAAATTCCCTGTTAATACAGGGCTGTTTCTTTGCCTAACTGTGTATATCTATCTATGAATGAAATCCTGCTCATGCAAAGAATATACATCACCTGAGAGACAGAAAGCAAAAGAGCCACTGAGGAACTGAAGCTGATGCAGAGCAGAAAGGAACAGAGGAGATTAAACAATGAGTGGCTGCAGGAGACCCTGATTTCCACAGTGACTGCAAATACTGCACCTCACTCATTCCAAATGTAAGATGACTTGCATCTTTAAGACACAATATTCTGCTGTGGAATAGATTTTCTTTTGGTATTAAAATCTGAGGCCAAGAATTGCCTTAGTGTATACTCTCCCTTGTGAACCTAGAAATTAACTTACAGCAGTACAATCCTAAAGTCTATTGAAAAATACAGTCCTATTTGGCTTTTAGGAAATACACAGGCATCTAGCCAAAACACAGATCCAATATGATATGCCCCTCACAGAAGTAACCAGTGCTACAGCAAATTCAGGCAAAGACAACAGGTTCACTGCCTGATTAACTTATACAACGGGAAGTTCACAGACAGTCTGACAGCTACAGAAAAGAAAGATGTACACAATGACCCTGCATTTTATAAAGACATAGGTAGTAGATTTTTTTTAAACTGTTCCTAATAAAAATACACACAGACTTACAGATGTCAGGGCAAGTCCAAAACTCGTAGACTGATGCTTCAACTGTATTTCAATCTTGTGAAGTAGAGCTTCAATCCTATCTTCTTCAAATCCTTTCCTTTGGGAAGGGATGGTAAGAGAAGAAAATCATATCCATTAACACTGATCACTTTAAGTGAAGTTATGAAAATTAATTATTCTGTCGATAAAGCATTGCAACAAAATGCCTTTCACACTGAATTAAAATTGCTATGAAATAATCTTATGTTGTATCATTAGAGAAATTGAATTGAAATCATTAAAACTCCTACAGGCTACCCTGATGAGAATAAGTTACAGTAAAAGAAGTAGCAGATACAACTTTTAAGAGTATTAAACAATATCACTTCTGCTTTGGTCCCTTTATTACAACGTAACTAGGTTTTTAAGGCATGTTATTATATACAAGTCTATTATTACATGCCTACATATTGTTATATTAACTAAGAGTATACTTAAAAATTTAGCATTACTCACTCAATAACTTCATCGATTGTTCTATCAATTATCTGTTTCACAGTATCAATGTCTCCTTCAGCAATACCCTGTAGACCCACACTGAAATAAGCTTCTCTTGTTGAGCCATTAAACCTAGAATAAAACATATCCAGCTCAGTGACAAGTACTACAACCCAAGCATTAAAGCTGCCAACAAAGGCAGAAGAGGAAAAACACCCATCATTTCCACATACACAAACACACTAGATTTTAAAAGCTAGACAGAAAGTAAAATAATTACCAAAGAGGCAAGAAATGGAACTTAAAAGCATTTTATGTACTAGTAGCCACCCTATGCATGCATGACACAGGACTTGTATGAAGACAATTACTTCATGTAAAGACAGGTCAAGCAAGGCAATTAAGGCAGTAAAATCATAGGTGAGCATAACAGGATTTCCAAAACACCAGAGAAAGTCACTGCAGAAAAAGGCAGGCTTTTTGTCATTCTCAAGTCTAAAAATCAGTCAGATGAATCATGCCTGGACAGCACTTCCTTCTTTGAGCTGATAAAAAAGGCAAAATGTGATGATCAAGTTCAGCTGAGCCCAAGTTCAGTGCAGATAACATGCCCAACCTCAGCCTGGAGCACAAAGCACACTCAGGAGATGGGCTGGGAGATGCAGTTAGAGCTAACTGCACAAAAGCAGATTTGTGATGAACCTACCTACTACGAAACCACAGAATTAAAGTAATAAAGGCAACACGGTACAGAGAAGAGCTTGCAAACTCTTCTGAGTAATACTTAATGTCCAGAATGAAAAACCCAAGTAAATTAAGGCACTGAAGGAATTCCACGTATTTCATCTATCCATTTTTATGGTTTATAAGCTGTAAGCAATATAACTTTGATTAAACTAACTTAGCTTCTATCCAAGTGCTTTGATAAGCCAAAAGTTACATCTGAGAATGCTTTACAATTCACCAGGAGAAACTCTTAAGGTGTTTTAATACTAAAATAAGATTATTCTGGTGTAAACTGCTTGTATGAGAGATGAATCCTTCCAACTTAACAGTTTTTACATATCCTGTAAATGTGTTCTTTAGCTTTTCTAGTATTAACAGTGTTTTTTAGCTTTTCTAATATTGCCTATAGTGATGAAATGCGAATTGCAACACTTACCCAACATCAGGAGAAAAA
>JAHLSL010013576.1:0-39397 GCA_025920805.1 Petroica traversi | reverse complement strand
GTGGGAGGAGGTGGTGGCCCACCGGAGCCGCCCGCATCTCTATCTGCAACGCATCCGCATCGCCAACCCCACCGAGCGGGTGGCCGCCTTCGAGGCCTCGGCCCCCGCCGCCGCTTCCGCGCTGGGCGGGCGCTTCACCACCAGCCTGGAGAAGGTGGAAGACCGGCAGTTCCTGCTCTCCTCCGGCCGCCTGCTGCTGACCGGCAGCCCCAAGGTGGTGGTGGTGGTGGTGGCTGCCAAGAAACTCGTGAGCCGGGTGCAGGTCGCGCCCAAATCGCACTTTGACGAGACCATGCTGTCCGTTGTGTACACCTCGGAGCCCATCGAGGTCTCCAGGCTGGAGGAGACCTTCAGCAAGCTGAGGGAGGCAGCCAAGAAAGAGATGCTGGAGGTGATGCAAATGGGGGTGGAAGATCTTTTCCAGGAGCACCAGCAGACCTGGTCTGACTTATTCATTTCAGGTAAGGAAGGTGATGCTGAACTTCTATGGGCTTGCTTTAGAGAGTGGCTGAAAGCTGTAAGGGCTCCAGAGGCTCTGGTCTTCATGATGTCTTGTGGGACAGCAAAACGGTATTTCTGGTTTGGAACCCAACTTGTCTTACAAAGTGGAGTGCACCTGACTACCTATAGGAAGTGATGGAAGAATATTTATTATCATTATTCTGTGTGCTGTTTTTCATGGCTTCAGGAATTTCACCGGTTTGCCCTGCAGGTCAGCTGGAAATAAAGTTGGCCTTTAGTGATAGCATGAAAGACAGATCCTGCATGGAAGTTAAGGGCCATTCTACAAAGATGCTTTTTCTTAAGATTTTAATGTCTTACATAAAAGAGTAGCTGACCAAATAATGTAGAACTTGCTATTTTATAAAAAGATTATGTTCCTTTGACAGATGATTCTTGCAGCGTCAAGGATCGCAGCCCTGTAAGGCATCTGTATATTAATTGAGCTTTGTCTTTAGTGAAAGCTTGACTTTCAAACTCCCAAGTAGCAGAGAGAGTATATTCTTAGAAAATCACAAGGAAACATTTCACTTTGGTGTTTTATGGACAAAAGTTTCTTTGATGTGATAAAGAACATCTACATATTGAACATCAAGATGTGTGTTTGCTCTTCTTTTCCTCCTGGTTAGTGTCTGACTACTGGTTGTTTTCTTTTGCTACAGGGATTGAAATGAGAAAGATCACAGATGCACACACCCCATCCAGTGAAACTGTCAACATGACTCTCTACTATGTGCTGTCAACTGTGCCAGCCCCTCTGCTGGACCCTCTCATTGGTGGTGAGGACAGGGAGAAGATTGAAGCCAGCCTGAACTATGCTGACCATTGCTTCAGCGGCCACGCCACCATGCACGCCGAGAACCTGTGGCCACCAAAGCTGACCAGTGTCACCCAGATCCTGCAGCTCTCAGACCTGTGGAAGCTGACTCTCCAGAAGCGGGGGTGCAAGGGTCTTGTGACAGCTGGAGTCCATGGACTCATGCAGGGAATGGTTCTTAGCTTTGGGGGTCTGCAGTTCACAGAAAACCATCTTCAGTTTCAGGCTGACCCTGATGTACTTCATAACAGCTATTCCTTACGTGGGATCCATTACAATAAGGACTTGATCAATTTAGCTGTTCTCCTGGATGCTGAGGGGAAGCCTTTCCTGCATGTGTCTGTGAAGTTCCAGGACAAGCCTGTCAGACTGTATGCCTGTGAGGCAGGCTGCATGAATGAGCCTGTGGAGCTGACCTCGGAGGCACGAGGTCACACCTTCCCTGTCATGGTGACCCAACCCATCACACCACTGCTTTATATATCAACAGATTTAGTCCACTTGCAGGACCTAAGACACACACTCCACCTAAAAGCTATTCTGGCTCATGAGGAACACATGGCCAAGCAATACCCAGGCTTACCCTTCCTGTTCTGGTTCAGCGTGGCCTCCTTAATTACTTTGTTTCACTTATTTCTGTTCAAACTAATCTACAATGAGTATTGTGGGCCAGGAGCCAAGCCACTCTTCAGGAGTAAGGTATAAGACTGCTGCTTTTGGCTGCTGTCCACTGTTGTCAGCCTGATGTTGTGTCAGCTGTGCCAGGGCAAGCTCTGTCTTGGACTGTGATGATTTTCAGTCTTTCTTGAAACGAGCGATCTGTGACCTCTTCTTGCAAGAAGGAGGATTAGGCAGGGATTGGATGAGTAGGCCTCAATCATTAGAAAAGATAAACTCATGATCTGTCTTTAGATATTTGTGAGGCTGCAGGTGGAGGCAGACACAGCTTTCTGCCCTTTTTCCACATGTCAGTGTAGTACATTCCTTGTTGCTAGGCCAGCAGTTGCAGTTGTGCCATGAGATGATGTTTCATGTTCTTCAGTACCAGAAAGCATGTGAGAGAGCTGCTGTACTTGTCTGTGCTGCTGTGTGGAAACCTGCACGCCTGCCTGCCTGCTCTGAAAGTGTGGTGTGTCACTCAGGGGCACCCAAAGGTGGGCAGATGTTCTGAGGTGAAGGTGTTGGCTTGCTGGGACTCATGATATGTGTTCATTTTGTAGGCACTGTGCATCCTCCATCAAACCACGCTTACCACCATCATTTTGGGAAGATACTGAATTGGTGTTTCTCCCAGTCAGACAAAATACAAAGCTGTGTTAAAGAAAGTACTGAGTGATTTTTACTGTGAGTTGAAGGTTCAGACTTCAAGCTTTCATGCATCTTACCTGGGTGTAAAGAATTTCAAGTTGTTTTGAGTTGCCTTGGAAAACTTACTTGCTGTAAAAACTTAGCACAGGATAGACAGTAGATGGTGAGTTCTGCTCTTAGTTCTGGGCCTTTCTGATTGTGTGTTGATATGAAGTGGAAATGCAAGACCAGACTGGATTTGCTGTGTGAGCTAGTTGTGCTGTTCAGAGTTGTCCCTCTTGAGGGCTGAACAGAGTTAAATGTAGGTTTCTTAAAAAAAAAATAAAAATTATAGTTAAACAGAGCTGTCAGAGGAAAGATTCTAGCTTTAGATTGCCCTGTTATTCCAGATTATAAAAACGAATTCAATTTTGGATAGCTAAGGCTGAACAGAAGTTATTGAACTATACTTGACAGCTGGTATGTAAGGGGTGTTTAAAGTGATTTGGAAATTTCCCTGACACCTCACCGGTTTTGTCATGTTGAGCACTGAAGATCAAGCCTAATCCCAAGCAGATCTGAATACCTGTGATCCAATAAAAGATTGAGCTAGACAAACTAACCTAGGATGAGGTGGGATAGAAATGTGTATCAGACAACTGCAGTTACAAGCCTCTGATCATGATCCGAACCTCAGTGCAAAGGGAGGAAGGGGTTAGGAGGTGATGTCAGTTATTGTGTAACAGCTGTGCCCTGACAGGCGCCTGAAATGTGTCCTTGGAATTATGTAATGATGTCCTTGTCTATCCAGTTGCCTTTGTCATCTCTAAGACTTGCCTTCTGCCTTTTACCAAGTGACCTGTTAACCATTGCTGCAGGTCACTGTCTCCGACTCTGCTCGCTGAAGTGCCCAGAGGCTTCACAGCCACAGCCCAGGGCCCACTGACACCTCGTCCTCCTGGGCACTGCAGAGCAAACAACTCTGCTGCCTCCTCTTAGTTGGACCTACTTCAAATGAAGGTGATGCAGAACTGGATTCCAGAAACAGGGAAGAAGTGGAAGCCAGCTGAAGCTCAGAGTCTGTAGCAGTAATAAGTAAGCAAGATAGATGGTGTTGAACTAACACCCTGTTCCATTAATTGAATGGGAACATCCTCATGTCCAAGTGAACTTAGTCCTGCTTTCGGCCTCCATTTGCACAAGACACCTTGCAATGTTGCAGCTGAGAACAAGGACCATTGAAAGCAACAATCCTTTTGTGCCTTGCTATGACAGGAATCTGAGACTTGGAAGGTGGGGTGATTCAATAGTTTATCCCAGAAACTTGTGTAACAGATGTTTCCTTTCCCTGTAAGCTGTTCAGTTCCCTAGGACTAATCCTTTTGGTGAGAATACTTGAAGATATACTAAGTCCTTTGATATTTTGATCTGGTTTCTTTTAATTCTACAGAAAGATAAAGGATGATGATTCCCTTCTGAGAGTTAACTAGAAAAGTTTAGTGTAACTTCCTTTCTGGTATACAGCTTTTAATTTATTGCTTGGCGGGAGGGTGAGTATGTTAATTTTTCTTCCACTTCAGTAACAGTCAATTGATCTGTAGATATCTAAGTTCTGGTAAGAGGTGTTTCAGCCTTTATGAGTGTAGAGTGCAAAACCAATTTAATGACATTGTTTTCTGGATACACACTTGGAAATGCTGATCTGCAGGTTTCCTATTTTAGCCTGTGGAGACTTTGTGCATTGATTTGTTTTGGTTACGGGGGGAAGACATCCCAGTTTCTAGTGACTTACAGGCTGTTTGGTTTTAAAATACCAAAGCTGTTGTTTCTAAATAAATATCTTTCAGTCTAATCTGATTGCTGAAGTGTGGTTGAGTTCTTTGTTGGTTTTGTTTCTGTTCTCTCCTGCCTTTGCTCCCCACCCAGTTTAGAGAAGCAGAGCCTTATGTTACATCTGTGGCCAGTATTGACTGCAAATACAGTGTGGAAAATAATATATAAATAATACAAGCTGGATACAGACAATTTGGAAGGCACAACAAGAGACAGATACACAAAGAGTACTGCTCATCTCTGTTTCTTTGCTCAGTATAACCTTATTCTATCCTGAGGAATGAAGGCCAAGCTTTACTTTGAAGAATACAGAAACTATCCCAGGGTACCATCAAGCAGCAGATTTAACAGCCATCCAGCAAATAATGAATTTGGCACAGTTGGTGGTCCTAGGGAAAAACTGGGTCAGGGTTTAACTTTGAATTTTCAGAGGGGTTACTGTCTGGTTCAGATGAAAAACATCCCTCAAAGAAGCAGATTTCAGTGTCTGCAACTTCTCTGCAGACAACTCCATTTAGTAATTGGTATAGCAGAGTTACTGCCTTTCAAGAGAATAAGGACAGGGAAGCAACAGAGTCCTTTATAAATTGTACACAGGTACACTGTGTATAGAAGGAGATATTTGCTCTTCTACTGTAACAGAACATACCAGAAGCTCCTCTTTCTCACCAAAGTTCCATGAGCTGCTTTGTTTCTGCGAAACATCTGGCATGAAGATGATAAGATCTTCCAGGGGGCTGTTTCCAAGCCACCATGGTATCAGCTGGAGGCTGGGCCATTTGATATTTCCTGGCAGAATTGTTGGCAGCATGACACCCACAGAGTCCAAAGAAGACTGTTTAGGCCTGGAAAAGATGGATAAGCTATCATTGCATAAAGCATGAATAGAACAAAAACCAAAACAGCTCTGAGAGTGTTTTACATTAAGTATATTATGATTCCTATGAGCATTTCCTCCATAACAAAAGAACTGTTTCGGAATTCCTCTGTGAAGAAGGGGAAAAAGAAACAGGGTTTCTCTATTTACAGTATGCAAGAGTGCACAAGGTTATATTTGTGAAATGCAGGAATGCTTAAAGAACGAAACGAAATTCCATGTTTACAAGAACACACAACAAACGAGGAAAATTAAAACAGTAACTTACCATCCAAAATTTATACTTTTAGTTGGAATTCAGTGAAAATTATAGTGACATGGAAGTTAAACAGAGCAGCATAACATGTTGCTGAGCTTGTAAATTAAGGCACCAAGAAAAGACACAGCAACTTAATGGAAAAAAAAAATCATTTTTTTGCAGAATCTCAATTCTGCACTGTTAATCATGGTTTCTGCTTTTGTCAGATAATAAATACAAGATGCCGGAACAGGGTTTGGTTGGTCTAATTTGCAATTCAAAATGCAGCTTTCTCAAGTGCTATTGTCTGGCTAGGAAGACACAGCAGACAAAACAGCAAAACATTCTATATTTCTGCCTTCCACATGTGTGCTCCAGGCATCTTTCATCCAAAACAGTACCCACTGCTGAATGGAAGCTCTGGAAATCAGGGATTTTGTTGCTTGTTAATCCTGACATTAAACATTAGATTTATTTCAACATTTTTGAGCCCCTTGTTTGGTTTCTGTGTACAACAGAGCTCTGGTTGAAAATCTGGCATTAAATTATTTGTTTCTATTCTAATGAGTTTGTTCTCTATGTCTGTCCTGGCTTATGGGACAGAGGTGTTTGTTTTTCAAGGAACCAGCAAGAGTTTTTCAATGGTTGGTGGATGGAAAGGTGACAAAGTGTGGAAAATTCCTGTAGTAGAAGATAAAAAGAAAAAGAGAGACAGGGGTAAGCTTTGATATTTAGTCACTGATCTCAAATGTTAGTAATGAATTAGGACACTTCCTTTTTTGGTAGCATCTCTGGAGGGGTGTAAACGCCTGCTCTTGCCTGCTTTGTCCTGTGAGTGAAAATGCTTTGTTCTTTTTCATTAACAAGCTCACAGTGTGCTATAGCACAGGTCAGTGCTGCTCTGGGGGTTCACAGGCTCATTTGCAGTGCTGCAGGAGCCCTGTTCTCTTCCAGGGCTGGGCTGCTGATCCAACAAAGGGGAATAGGAAAGGACAGGAGTCTGACTCACCTCACCACATATGACATAACCATACCAGCATTTCTGCTTCATCATGGACAGCTGCTTCTTTGTACTGCTTGAAGTAGGGTCCACTTCAAAGTGATCGCAGTCTGGTTTATTGAATAAGTCTGGCATGCTAAAGCACATGCAACTTGATCTGGGAAAGAGGATACAGGTTTGCAGTCAGTACAATGAGGTAGATGCCGTTCAGTTACACACAAAACAAAACAAAAAACAAAACAATACAAAACAAAAACAGGCCCCAGACCAAAATAAAATCCCAAGCAGTCGTAGAATTCTACAATAACCAAGGTAGGAAGGGAGCCTCTGAATCTATCACTGTCTGAATATATCAGACACTGGTGAGACAACACCAAGTGTTAGAATAATTAATTTAACATATTCCTTCTGTGAACACCTTTTTGATGAACTTTCAAGGCAATGGAAATGCAAACAGCTGCTACAGATAATAAGCAACTCATTTGGAATTTTTTTAAGCCAACTTGTTTATATAGCCTGGATCCAAGGTCCACCTAAATGGGGGTATTTTAGCAACTTGTATATATAAAAAATTATCCCACAGTGATATGAATTTTCCACTGCTTTTGGAATAGCGCTGCATTTTGAGTCATGTGTCCCAGAGATAAAGGACACCATATAAAGTGGTGTGGAGTTGAGCCTGCAGCACCAGGAACTGGCACCATGCTTGGAGTCCTCTTTGCTGTGTTAACTGTGGCCCCTGCAGGTACGTGTCCAAATTCTGCTTCAGTTTTAAAAGGGAAGGTTAATGAAAATCTAAAACCAACTTTTCCTCTTTAGACAAATAGGACATTCTGCATCAAAGCAGAAAAAATATAGCACAGGATGTTCATTACAAGGGTCTTTTGAAAGAGCAACTGGGTGCTGTGCTATTTCATATCTTACAGATTTTATTTTAAACCTACTTTCAAAACCCACATCCTCTTTGTATGTCTTCTAGCCTTTGGCTGCGGGGTTCCTGCCTACCCACCTCTTGTGTCCAAAGTTGTTGGAGGGGAAAATGCAAGACCATTCAGCTGGCCCTGGCAGGTTGGTCATTCTGTGCTTTCCCTGGAACAACTGAGGCTGTGCTATCTCTGCACAGCACAACTGAAAAAAACACCTCTTACATTCCATTTGATGCACCTTGCCTGACATGTCTTAGGTTGTGACTCTTCTCTTTTGATCAATCCTAAAGTTTCCAGTCTTTTTAAGAAAGCTCTGAATGTGCTGCATTTTACTGGTATGCAGGCTCTTGTTTTTAAGACAAGTAGACCTGGACTATTTAAGAAAGATATATTTTAAAAATCAAGCTTTGGATGATAGGGAAGGAGGGAAATCTTTTATGTGTCCAGAAGCTGGAAACTTGTCACTTCAAAGCCTTCCAGCGTCAGCAGGTTGTGTTCTGGGTGTAGGAACAAAGCACAGCAATGAAAAATGAATGAGCAAAAGCCTGAGCCTGACTTGGTTCCTTGATCCCAGGCCTCCCTTCAGTACAATTCCAATGGCAAGTGGCGTCACACCTGTGGAGGAACCCTCATTGCCACCAACTGGGTGCTGACAGCTGCCCACTGCATCAGGTAAGCAATGAAGCTCAATCTGACCCAGGGAGCAGCACAGGAGCAGAAAGAGATGAATGAAAACCAGTGATGAATGAATATCAGTGCCAGTTCTCCCTTTCCAATTGAAAGCTCTGAGTTTCACATCGTATCTTTTGATTTTAAGTCAGGAGAATGACATCTCTTTATTTTCTTAATGTAGAAGGGGGAAAAAAACCCAGTTACCTGAATTATATACTCTCCATTTTCCATAAACAAACTACAGACATCCTTCTGTTTTCAAGTTGTTATTAAAATTCAGTTGTGTTGCCTTGTTTCTGTAATATGTGTCAGTGAGATTCACAAAATAACTAATCAATCCACTCCCTGAAGAAATAATCACAAATATTTGGATATGCCAATCATTCTCAGTAAACTATTATGTAAAGTATTATGTGGCAGTGTAATGAAGAAATTTTCAGGTACAGCTATGTCATTTCTTCATCAAAACTCTTTCCACAAATACCCCATTTTGCTCTGGTAGCATATGGTTATTTTAGCAGTAAGTTGTAGCAAATATCATAATAAGAAATATGAAAGATTGGCTGCGTGTTATTATTACAAATTCTACATATTATATATATCACACAGTTTATTATTGAAGCTGTTTATGGCTGTCCAAAAAAGTCCAAACTGTCACTGCATTGAAGGACATGAGCTGGATCCTGCAAAGATTGGAGATACCTTGAATTTGTTAATGAACGCTTGAGCAGGAGATGAGAGGACAGCTCAGAGATGAAATGATTATGAAGCCTAGGACACAATCTTTGCCCTTAGCAAATCACTGGCTCAGCTCCAGACAAACCACATCTGTGATGAGAGATTGCAGTCAAGGATATTCTAATTGAATCTCTCAGGAGCCAGAGAGGCAGCCAGAGATGCCTGAGCAGCAGCTGCACAACTGAGTGCTCTTCCTTTTCTTGCCCAGTTCTTCTCGGACATATCGAGTGTTTCTTGGAAAATACAACCTTGCAGCTGAGGAAGAAGGATCAATTGCACTTTCTCCAGAAAAGATCATTGTTAATGAGAACTGGGATTCACAGAATGTTGCGAATGGGTAAGCTGGTGGCAGGTATGTTTCAGTTTTTAGATGGAGGGTAAAAATCAAACTGCCTGAATCCCACCCACCTGGGGTTATGGCAATTAAGTTCATGTTTAGAGCCTCCTGTTGCTACAGTGTTCAGTTTGCATCTTCCCCCTCAAGAGAATACAAAGCAATTAACAACATTTATTTCTTATTGATTAATAATGTTTCCAGAAGTCATTTTGCACGTTCATGCTCGGGTCAGAAGCTGTTCTGTGCAATGATATCTGTTGAAAAATGAAAGGGAATTTCATGAGGGAAATTCAAAAATGAAAGCATTTTATACAATACTCTTTAAAGTCCCCCTAGCAGCAACACAGAATTATTTATCATTAATATTGGTGGGGCTGAAGGACCCCTGTGTCCTGCTGCAGGCTAAGGGCAGTAACAAAGAAATCCCCTCAGTTCCACATCCTTGGAGTGAGTCCTAATGGATGCTTGTTAGGTGAAAAAAACCTATAAAAGACAATTTTCTGCCAACAGGAAAGCAGGCAGTTCTGCAGGGAATAGACTTCCAGTCCCTGAATTTCCCCATTGCTTTGGGGTGTAGGAATCTTTGCTGCTGTGCTCTGGCCTCTGCTCCCTTGCTTCTCTTGAACAGGCCAAGTGCTGAGTAACTGCTGAGTACACTTCTGTGTCTTAAAACATTTTGCAAACTTTTTAACCTTCCCTTTCTCTCCAATGTGTGCATCTTGCCCCAGGTATGACATTGCTTTGATCAAACTCTCTCAGCATGTCACCCTGAGTGACCAGATCCAGGTGGCCTGCCTGCCCCCTGCCCAGAGCATCCTGTCCTCCAACACTGCCTGCTACGTGACAGGCTGGGGAAGGCTGCAGAGTAAGTACTGGGCATTTGCAAAACCATGGCATAAAAAAACCCCCAACTTTCAGAAGTGCCTTCTCCTCTGAGATTTTAGCAAAGACTATTGGCAGTGCTCAGGTTCCCCTCAAAACTCAGTGTAGTGAGGTAGTTTACTATATTAGGCCCCACTTCACTCGCACATTATGATTTTTCCCTTTAAAGTTTATTTTCCTTGTGACAGAGCTGGTAATGCACCTGAGGGGCCTTCACTGAGCTTTTAGGAGCTATTGTAATGCAAATGTTAGTAGTGTGCAGACAGCAGATGTGTTTGGCTTAGCAAATGCACCTGAGTATCTGAAGACACATACGAGAATAGATGTGAAGAAAATCTCAGAGAGTTCAGCAGAGGTGTCAGTTTGGCTCAGGAGGCAATTCCTCAAGGGATAAGTAAATTGCAACTCCTGAAAAAAGAGTAGCCCTTTATTTCTCTAACAATGAGATCTTTTTTAATGGAAAGCAATTTTTTAGTAAAATAAGGTGTATATAAAAGAATGGAACTAAAGGACATTTGCACCTATAACATATATACAGAACTTCCTTTAATATAACCCCTATAGAGTGTTTTACCTGAAGTGATGGCATCCAGATCCCAGGAGGACTTTAGCGGAGCAGTTTTATTCTTCTTTCAGTGCCAGCTGAAAGCACCATGACTGTTTCTGTTCTCTCTCAGCAAATGGACCCCTCCCCGATGACCTGCAGCAAGGTCTCCTGCTGGTGGTGGATTATGCAACCTGCTCCAAACCTTCCTGGTGGGGAAAGACAGTGAAACCCACCATGGTCTGTGCTGGTGGGGATGGAATCATCTCCAGCTGTAACGTGAGTGCACTCTCAGGCCTTTGGTTCAGACAAACAGTCCTGATGGGAAGGAAAGGTTAAATACCTGCTCATATTGTGACTGTCACTGACTGTGCTCCCCTTCCTCCCAGGGGGACTCTGGGGGCCCTCTGAACTGCCAAGGGGCTGATGGCAGGTGGGAAGTGCACGGCATCGTCAGCTTTGGCTCCTCCCTTGGCTGCAACTACTACCAGAAACCCTCAGTGTTCACTCGGGTCTCTGCCTACAACAGCTGGATTGAGCAGGTGAGCTGCAGGGCTGGGACACCTGGCTCTGCTGGGGCTCTGTCCCTGGATTCCTGCCCCTGCTGAGGGAGCTGCATCACTCCTGGTTCAACCCTTACCAACTGAAATTATTCTCCTCTGAAACAGATATCCAAATTTTATCACTAATTTAAATAAGTTTTGATAATAGGAATGTGTTCTCCCTTTATCCTAAAGCTTTATTTGTAGTCATGAAGGTTTACTGTGTATTTCAGAAGTGATTACTCAAATTTGCATTCATCAATGCACTGATTGCTGGAATTGCACCCTAAAAGGTAGCACATCCAGCTCAAGTCTGGAATGTCAAATATCTTTTCATTTAATATAAAAAAATCTTATTTCAGTTATTTAAATCCTGTGGCTTGGACACAACACATTCTGTTCACAAATTCCTGCATCTCATTATCTGATTTTTCACTTGTTTTACATTTTTGTAGGTTATGGCAAACAACTAATCCAATGAGAACTGGATGAGAGATGCCAAGAAGGAAAGCAGTTTGAATAAAGTCATAATCATGGCGCCTTTGATCACAAAGAACTGGGAAATTACGCTTTTAACAACACAAGTATTAAACCAAACACTGGTGCAATAAAACAGTATTTTTTGCAAGATGAAAACAAAACCTGTGTCTCTGTCACTCCTTCCTGAGTGCTGGCAAGCCCAGAGCTGTATTTGGGGATAACGCTGGATATTTTTCCCTGTCCCCTGGCTCGGGCTGGAGCTTGCCAGCCTAACCCAGGGCAAGGTGCGAGCCCACTGGGTGGAGGGTGGGCAGTGGGAAGAGTCAGAGCATCACAAGACATCTCTGGGGGCTGGGAGGAGGAACAGAGAGGCACTGCAGGGCTGGAGGCAGGGGCAGGAGCCTGAGGCTGCCAGTGGGACTTGGCAGAGCCAGCAATGCCAGGAGGGAAGGCACAGCAGCAGTCAGCAGGTCCCTGGAGGTGAGTGCTGGAGCCTGGGAAATGCTTTTACAGAGAGGTTTTACCACCTGTGATCTCAGGTTCAGCAACGGGAAGGGCAAGATCAAGCTCTGGGGGCAGAGCTGTCTCCTCTATGGCCCCATTGTTTGTTTTTAAGTGATTCAGGTGAAGGGCTTGGGGTGGTCACTGTGGCTGCCACGCTGGCACTAATGGGGATTTTTGGCAAAGCAAGGCAGAATCACCACTCTTAACTCAGTGTTCAGTTAAAGTCCCTCTTTAGATTTCTTTCATTGGAGTAGAAGATAGGCAGTATAACACCAAGGTGGATTTCTGTTGTGTTTTTCTTCTCCCCCTGGCACATTCTAGGTGTTTCCAAGAGTAAAAGGAGTGATTATAAGTGGAGGGCAAGTGACCCAAAGGTGAGCAGCAGATAGAGCAAGGAAAAGGTTGGAAGTTACTTGTGAGAAGAGAAATGCTCAGAGATACATTTTCTAGGCTTGCAGCTCCTTTTAGTTTGGTATTTTGCAGATGTTAACCTTTGGACTGAAAGTAAATATATTATTAAACAGAAATTGTATTAAATTAATAAGAGAAAGCATGGCTGTTTATCATCTTTGGGGATGGTATTTTTATCACTTTTCTTATACTTTCCAACCACTGACCTTCATTCTGCCCAGCAAGAATTTGTTTTGCTGAATATCAGCCTCTGCTGAGAAATAATAGGCGCTCTTGGGTTTTATTTGCCTGGCTAAAAGTGTGATTTCCTCCATCTGGAACAATAGGGGATCTGAGAAGGGCTTTTTTCAGTCAGCTTCACTATGCAGAACTTTGTTCTTTATCACTGGAAAAAAGGATTACCCAGTTATTCAGGAGTCATAACCTCCAGAATCCTGAGTTTTTTTCATGAGTATCATTAACGAAAGATTGTAAATGATGGAATAACAGTTTTGAAAATGAAAACCATTAGGGGTCACTTTGCTGTATGGAACATGGATGTCCATTATGTGCAGCAAGAGAGAGAGACAGGAAGGTAATCATGAAGCTCAAACAATAAAAACTGGGTGTGCAAATTCTTCAGGAAAAACTGAAACAAAACTGAAATGTGATTAATTTTCCTTCTGAAATAAATAGGCAATAAAAGAATCTGTGCTCATTTGAACATAGCAAGAGAAATTAGTTGTCATCTGGAAATTCCTATTAAGAACAAATTCTCAAAGTTTGATTTAAAAAAAATCAACAGTTCCAGTTTGTGATCACTGGAATCACTGGGGGAATAAGTACTCATCTTTTCATGGCCTTCCTTAAGATTTGGAGAGAAGTATCACAGAGAATAAAACCTTCAGTAAAGGGTAGGTTTTATTCTCACATAAAAACTGTATCATTCATCAGTTTTTGCAGATCAGAGTGTGTGAAGGAAGCAGCCTCTTAAATTCAGCTTTTCTTTTAAAAATAATGTCAGGTGGAACAAAATATAATAAATTGTGTTTTTAAAAACACCCAGATAATGCGTATTCCTTGTGCTTTGTTTCAGAATGCATGAGAATTGTTAAATACCACTGCTAGATCCAGTTGTGGTTTCAGGAGCTGGAAGAAACACTCCCAGGATCAGACAATGCTACTGCTGTTTTCGTAATTTTTTTTATTCTTTTTTTTTTAGGTGTTTTCCCTCTTCCAATGCTGGCTGTAGAAAAACAGTTCAGAGGATTTTGATGGCATGCATGGTCTCCCTCTTCAGCCTCCTGGGGGCCATTTCTTTTGATTTGAGCAACCACTTGGAAACATGGAAAAGCACAGGCAAAGCCCTTGAGGAACTTGTCTCCTGTGAAAACCTTTGGGCTGCTCAGCTCATCTCTCTCCTGCAGGAGGAAAGGCAGAGCTGGCTGCTCCCAGCAGCAGATACAAGGAACAGATCATTCTATTCTCAGCTCTTGGGGAATTTAAACTCCCTCTGTATGGCGAGTGAAGCAGAGCTGTACTGTGAGAATTGCCAGTGCAAGGAGGAGAAAATCTCCATTTGTAGATTTTACATGGCTGGCTTGAGACACAAAAGGAATATCTCGGGGGTCACTGAAGCCAGGCAGGTGCTGTCCACAGCCATCTCTGAACTGCTGGGGCACTTCAGGAGCCTCCACGAGGACCTGAAAGCCATGAGACACAATCCTGACTGGGCAGACACAGTGGCTTTTAAATTCACCCTCCAAATCAGAGAAGCTGTGCTCAAAGCTCAGCCAGAGCCAGCACCTGGGAGCCTTCAAACCACGCTGCAACAACATTTTGCCGCTCTGAGCTATGCCCTCTTCTCCTCAGAGACTGCACGTAAGTGCTGGACAGATAATGTCAATCTATCACTTAATTTCCATTATGAAGGAATCCCTTTCTTTACTCCACTCCTGGGCCCAGGTGACTTTGTGTCCCTAGAGGCCGTGGTGAGGGGGCTGCATCATGCACAGAGCTGCCTGCTGCAGGAGGGACAGGAAAAGCTGCGCCAGAAATCAAAGGAAACCCTGGCTGCAATAAGCCTTAAGATCAGTCTGCTGGTGGTCACCTGCCTCATCTACCCCATTGTACTGATGTCCTTCAAGCAAATGACAGATTGGATACACAATTATGCCAAGAACCTCAAGGAAAAGACAGAGGACTTGAAAAGGGAGAGGCGCCTGGCTGAGGATCTCCTGCACCAGATGTTGCCAAAGTCCGTGGCCAAGCAGCTGAGGAAATGCCAAAAAGTTGAGGCAGAAAACTATGATCAGGTTAGCAAACGGAAAGGATGTGCCACCAAGGGGAGAAAAATATTCACCTAAAATAGCACCTACCTTGTCATGGTTTTGAGGATCCTGGGTTTGCACCCAGAGTTGAGTGCAATGGAAATCCAAATATTCCTGATGGGTTTTGGAAAGAGCTGTGCAAAATACTGGGGAGCACTTAGGCTGATGGGGAAGGAGGGAGAGCTGAGATTTCCAAATGAACAGCTTTAGATGTCAAACATCATATATTGGCAAACTGTCTTTGCATTTAAGAGCCCACCCACAGCAGCCAGCACCACTGGCTCATGAGTTCGTAGACGCAAGAAATGAGTCTCCTGCTTGTAAAATGTGAAGAATAAAAGAATTGCTGCTTTCAGGGTTGAATTTGGCAGCTGTGCTGCAAAACCCTCAGCCCAAATCCTCATGCTACAGTAATTGCAATTCTATTCTCTCTTTTCCCTGGACACCCCCTTACTTTCAGCTGTGAAACACAGTAACAGATCATTGTGTTTAATCTGTAGGTATCATTATCAAAACAACAACCTGTAATTGCACAATTATTTGTAATCCACGATAGTCATGACATCAAAAGTGCTGAACCAAGGCAGAGTGTGAAAAGGTGGCTCTTCCAGATTAATTGGTATTAGCAAGGACAATTTGAGTTTAAACACTGACACAATTCAGACAGCACGGAAAAGAAAATTCTTTGCCAACAGCTGCAACACACATTTCTCTTCCTCAATTCTATTCTTTCTTTTAAAAGTTTGATTTTTAAGTGATTTTTTCTGTTAATTACTTGATCATAACAAGCATCATTTGAAGAGAAAAATAACCCAGTTAATACTTTCTAATTCATCAAGAGCAGAGACAGCAGTAGAGGTTTTATTTCACAGTTTTACTTGGGTACCTGGTTTTATCATAATGGAAAATGAGAGCCTACTTCTAAAAGAAGTCTGTTGATCATGCTCAAAAAATTCAAAACATTTGTCTTTCAGTCTCCCATTAGCAGGAAGTATTCGCAGAAATACAGGTGATAAACTTTGGAGATAAGAATAATTTTATCTGTCAAAATAGCAGAAAACAGTTCAGAGTCAGAGCTTGTTAATTTAGGACTGTATCTACTGAGCTGTGCAAGGCTGGTGCTATTTGCAGCCTGTGCCTAAGGCTGCTGTACTTGGGATTTCGCAAATCCCCAAACTCTCCAAAGGCTTCACCTCTGGTGCCTGGAGACCTTGGCTTCATGCTCTCCTTCTCCCTCTAACAGGTGACAATCTTTTTCTCGGACATCGTGGGGTTCACAAGCATTGCTGCCTCTTGTACCCCCTTGCAAGTGGTTGAGATGCTCAACAATCTGTACATGTGCTTTGACACCAGGATTGATTCTTATGACGTGTACAAGGTGAGTACAAGCCCACAGGAAAGGAATCTGGACACTGCTGAAATCTTTCTTACTCAATTTTCTGGTGAATATCAAATACCCCAGGCCAGGAGGCCAAAACCCATGAAATACAAGACCCACCATCCTACAGGGACCACAGTCTGGCAAGTGCTGGACAGCTAAAATAGATTTTATTCTCATTTTCTCCCCAAAGGAAAGCTCAGTGCCTGCTCCTTAGTGACACGTGCCCCTTCCCATCAGGTGGAAACCATTGGGGATGCCTACATGGTGGTGAGTGGCCTGCCAGAGAGGAATGGCACCAAACATGCCCACGAGATTGCCAAGATGTCCCTGGACCTGGTGGCAGCCGTGCACCAGGTGGTGATCCCTCACATGCCCAGGGGCAGGCTGGAGCTGCGGGCTGGGATCCACACAGGTACAGGGCTGGGAAACACAACAGGACACGGTGCAGCTGTGAGAGGAGAAAGGAATTCTGCACTTCTGTAGGAGCTGCTGCCTCTCCCCACACCGCAGGATAAGGATTTCACCTGGTGTCAGCAGGAACAGGGGGGTGAAATGACTTTTGCCTGTGTCAGTGTGGAAGGGTCTGGGAAGCAATTTAGTATTGGTGATATCACCACCAATTTCCGACAGCTAATCAGGCTGTGACTTCTCTCACTAAGTGAAGCCAGGTACAGATGCACAGAGTTCTCCAATTCCCACGTCTCTCTGGGAGTGACTGGCAAAGGTGCTGGCATTTGACACTCCCCTGCACTTGCTTCTCACTGCTTCTTACCTCTTGCTTCTTTTCGGGCTCTCTCTGCCTTGTGTTTCCTCAGGACCCTGCGTAGCTGGAGTTGTGGGGTACAAAATGCCTCGTTATTGCCTCTTTGGGGACACTGTAAACACAGCCTCCCGCATGGAATCCACCAGCCTGCGTAAGTGCCTGGGCGGGGTCCGGGCATCAGCCACACCCACACCTGCCCTTCTCCCCTGAGGCTCCCAGAGCGAGGAAAACCCCAACAGCCCCTCTCATCGGGAACGGTGAGGTGTGAAATAAGGTCACTGGAGGAGAAGAAGCCATCCCAGGACAGAGAACTGATCACCCCCTGTGTAAGGAAGCAGCAAATCCTTGACCTGCCATCCCCACTGCCCCTGCACCAGCTCCCAAACAGGCAGGGGAAACCTGTGGGTTGGCATGGGAGTCACATCCCTTAATGCCAAAAGAGGAGGTGGAAAATGGGCTGACAGATGCAGGAGGGCTGGTGTGTGCTCTCTGAGATTCAGGGAACATTAATTCCTGCTCTGCTCTGAATCCTAGCCCAGAAGATCCACATCAGTTCTGCTACATATGAAACCCTTCTCACAGATGATGCCTATGAGATTGAACTGAGGGGAGAAATTGAAGTCAAGGTAACAGTTTTTCTGTAACTTTACAACAATAAAGACATTTAATGGGATAGGGAGGAGATGATAGGTTTGGCCACTGCTCTTCTGTGGAGAGCAAGTAAATTTTTAACCGTGTCCCCAAGGTTCTTTTGCTAATTTAGTTGTAAGTGGCTACACGTTTCTCCTCAAAGCTGACAAAAAGTGTTCTGTGTGCTTTGAAGCATGGCTGCTGTGTCTCCACCTGCATGGAACCACATGAGCATGGCCCAAAGTGTTAGGATTCAGTCAAAGACACATGAGTTTAAGACTGATTTTGAACCCTTAGAATGCTGTCAGTGACCAGCAAGGCAGTGACCTCTGAACTGAAAAGATTATTAGCACCCAAACTGCACATAAATTATAATTCTTTCCCTGATCAGCAGCCACTTATGAGAGAAGGAGAGATAGCAAATGCAGGGCAGTGAGTAACTCTGGCCATAGTGATCCCTGCTCTGCTTCACATCCCATGGAAACAGCTGCTTTCTGCTCTCTCCTTTTCTTGTCCAGGGCAAAGGGAAGATGAAAACCTACTGGCTTCTTGGAAACAAGAACTACAGTGTTCAAAATGACAGCCTGGTGTGTCACTGGAATCCAGCAATCTCCAAGAAGAAAAAGATGGAAAGTGGCCAGGGATCTGCCCAACAAGTAAGAGGGTGAGCCCCTGGCTAAGGGAGCCTTTCTGGATAACGAGGCTTCACTGCAGCCTGGGGCTTGCGGAAATTGCACCTTTGCCCTGGAAGCAGAGGGCTCTGCTCTGTGCAAACACAATTCTAATGTGAGTTTCTTTCTGTCTCAGGCTGGTGTGGGAGCAGCTCTGCCCTCACAGAGCCCTGCAGTGCCCTGGGATGAGCTGAGCCCGGACACCACTCACACTCCAAGGAGTTCCAGACCAGACTGGAGCCCTGAGAGCATCACCCATGGAATGAGCCAAAAGCAGAGGAATGGCTCTCACCACAGCTCCCAGCAGAGCCTCCAGGAGAGCCCTGCTTCTCTGGGCTCACCTGCTTTGGGGGAAGGTGACAAAGGTGCCAATTCAGAGCACAGGTCACATGGGACTAAAACATCATGGGAAAATGAGCTTCTTCCAGGTTTTGTAGCTGAGATGTGACTGGGCTGCCCCAGGCACACACAGCTCCTCTAAATAGAATTCTCTTTTTGTTCCTAGCCACAATTGGTATTTTTAGCTAGGATGTTAATGTGGGGACCTAAAACGCCAGTAGAAATTTAGGAAGGTGTCTCAAAACAAGAGGAGCATAACTGGTGGGTAAAAGATCTACAGCAGTGTGACACTTTTACTTCACTGAAGCCACTCTGGATTTATGCCTGTAGGTGACACAGAATGCAGCCACAAAGTCCAGGCCAGGGAGGGCACTTGGAGGCCCTGACACATCAGCAAGCTGCTTGTTTCAAGCTGTTCTTTACAGCTCCCCAGGGAACCATTGCTTGCAAAACGTGTAACTTCAGATAGTAGGAGAGGGGGTAGCAAAATCCTGATGGAGAAGGTAAAAACTCTTTCGGATGATTGTTTCAGAGATACAAATGAAGTGAGGACAGCACTGAATTGCTTCTAGAAGGTTCTGTAGCATTTTGTCTTTCCAGCTCCTTTTCCACACTGTGGAATCTCCTCTCCATACGTGTATTTATTCCATTTTCAGTCTCCTGGGGCTTGGAGGTGAAGCAAAGCAGCCCAGCTCTGTGGAAGTTGAGAGAAAGAGCTACTTCTCTCATTAAACTGAAATTTGCTTTTCTTTCCTTATTGGGGGAAGGGTCTCTGCAGTGATGAGCAGGAAATTCCTCTTCTGTGTATGACTCAGAGAAATCAAAGCAAACTTAATTACTTTCTCATGCTGGCAATTAGTAACTCTGAGAGCTGCACATCTCATTAACCCCATCCTGCCTGCTGCCTTCTTTTGGCACTTCCAGGAAGAGGGAACAGGAGCACAAGTGTGGGGGACAGGGTTTGGCCTCTCTCTTCTCCCAGATGACAGGTTCATATAGAGCATAAGAGAGATTTAGCAGATTAAAGTTCTTTCTAAAGAAGGCAAGGCAGTGCTTAATGGTTGTAAAAGGCAACACAAATGAAGGTGTGAATTTCAGAGGAAGTCAAGCTTGAAAAGCTGCAATTTGTCTTGGTTTTTAATAATTTCTTTTTTTCCTAAAATAAAGTAGCTTTATGAGTTTCAAAGGAAGCTGGCTGAAATATGTCTTTTTAATTTGATTAACTATTTTAAGAACAGTTGAAAAACCTCAAATAACTCCTTGCAGAATCAAAGCCAAGGGCGTTTTTTTTTAAAGTCAGGTCAGAGAAAGTCACTGCAGGAGTGTGTGTGTGGCTCCAAGCTTAGCCTAAAATAGGATCTCTGAAGGTCATCTGAAGACCTGTTTGGTTTTGTACATAAGTAAATAAAATTGTTGACTGAAATCCTCATGGTATATAACATGCATATTTCTACATGAGAAATAATGAAACACAGAATTAACTCCAGCACTGGGGTTTTATGAATCAAGATCAGGCATTGTTCTAAAAATATATTCATCAGGTCAAGCAATAAATATTTTAAGCAAATTCAGTGTTCAGTTCCTGCAGGGCTTTCTATCAATGGCCACAATTGACACTTCAGGCTTACAACTTAATAAAACAACCTAATAAGGTACTTTGCTCATCTTAAGCACAGCTTTCCCTCCCACCTGCCAGAATCTAAGAACTTGTCTACGTGGAATATTTACATGCGTGCAAATACAATTTAATTTCTCTTAAAAGGTATCTGCAAGCATGTAATTCAGATTTTTCCATTAAGATAGCTTGGAAGTTGCTCCAATACTTTCACACTAAAGAAAACAAAGGTAAATCACATTTCAGCATGCTGCATCCCGGAAAGGCACTTCCAAAACAAACAAACAAACAAACAAACAAACAAACAAACCCAGAAATCCCTCTTTTCAGAAGTCAGTCTTTTGAATCCAGAGGGATGGTGGTGTGGTATGTTTTTAAGGTGCCTGATGATGGAGATGTGTGGAACCTGCACAGCTGTGCTCATATGGATTTAAACACACAATCCCAAATTCTCAAACACATAAATCTAGGTTGATGTCCAATATTGACTCTGAAAGGCTGTAATCTTTTCATCTGGTCCCTGTCAGCACTCAGCAAGTGGGATCAAATGTAGGAAAAAAAAAAAACCAAACAGGAAAAGGAGAGATAGAAATAAATGTGGTTGAAGAGTCCCAATTTTCAGCTCAGTGAAGGCAAATGTATCAGGTGCACATTTCCCCTCAGAGCCAGGCATAAAAGGAGCCCCATGGGGAGAGGGACAGCTGGGGCTGCAGGAAGCTCAGAGACAGCAGCCCCACTCTGCCTCTTATTGTTATGAAAATCATAGGTCAAGATCAGAAGCAAATTATTTGCATGAAGATTGAGCCTGTTCTGATCTTCAGAGGCTTCAGTGTGGATTTTTAAATTAGAAAAGATGTGTGTGGTTGATAGATGGCAATTAGTGTTTATTAACAAAACATGCTTTGGTTCAGCTCTGAGCAGTCCCTTTCCATTCCACAGGGAAGAGGAAATTATGTGTCCCTTGCTATGCATGATACTTTGATATGGTGGCTTGGTTTCCAAATGTTTTTGTGTTATTTATGCCTAACATAGAGCAAGGCTTGGACCGGATGAAGTTAAGGCTGGACCAGAATGCCTGGCTTAATTCTGAGACTGACTGTGGCACCGTGAAACATTTTCTGGACTGAAAACCTTGCTCTGGATCAGGCTAACTGGAAGTCTCAAGTTTATTATGGGGAGTTTCAACCCAGCCAAAGGCACAGATATGCAGAGACATGCCTTCAGCCTGAGAGATCCTGCAGGGATGAAAGTGTCCAGTTCTGTGTCTGACATAAAAAGATTTTTTCACAGTCTTCCTCAGTACCAATCAAAGGTCACAGCTCATTTCCATAAAGATCATGCGGGACATTTCAGCCATCCTGCACCGGTCCTGCTGCCTAGACACGAGGGGTGCAAACCTGGGAATTGAACAGTCCGGGATCTCTGGGAGCACCGGGTGTGCCCCGGGAGATCCCTGCGCTCCCCACAGACACCGCCAGGTGTCGTTGCGGGCCGAGCGGGGACAGCTGGGACAGCGGGGACAGCGGGGACAGCGGGGACAGCGGGGACAGCGAGGACTGCGGGGACAGCGAGGACTGCGGGGACAGCAGGGAAATGGCTCCGGGACAGCGGGGAAAGGGCTCCGGGACAGCGGGGAAAGAGCTCCGGGACAGCTGGGACTGCGGGAACACAGCCACGGCTTCGGGAGAGCCGAGAACATCACTGAGCTGTCACAGCATTTTGCTCTCGAGATGAAGGACTGAGAAGCTGAAAGGTCTAACCAAGTCTTTGTTGAAAGGAATAAATGGGAATGTTCCCTTGAAACCTGAAAGCGAGGAGAAATACGGGAAAATTGATAAGATGAAAGAGGAAATAGCTAATACATGTTCTGGAGTATTTGTAAGCTTCTAATTGGTCCTTATTCCCAAATCCACAAGTAAGTTTCCCAGCCTGTGGGTTCTGCACTGCCTCTCAGGGCATTAAGAAGTTGGCTAATAAAGATGTGCCAAAATGAGATGAGGGTGGGAAGTTGGGAACAAAACCAGCTCATTGAAATCAATCAGTCTGACAAAGTTCTTGCCAGTGACATTTCAAAGATCAAGTATGGTTCTGCTAGAAAAGAGAGCAAGTGCTATGCCAGCCTGAGCAAGAATTGGGGTAATTCGGGTGCTGACCCAGAATGGATAAGCCCTATCACCCAAGTCCCTTCTGTCCTTCCACCACCATGCTGGGATGCTCCAGCTCCTGCTGGGATGCTCAGCACAGGAAGCCCTACTGACACATTTGTTCTCATCCATGGAAGCCCAGGGACCAGGGGTTTGACCCTCAGAGTATCCAGTAATGCCAGCCACTTTTCACTCACCTCATGAGCCAACACTGTTTTAGCCCTCAGCTGAGTGGGGCAAGCTGGGCAGCTGCTGTGGCCAACAGCCCAAGCTGGGCAGGAGCCATGGCCAGCAGCCTCCCACCCTGCAGGGGCTGGGCCACCTCACACTGACCCTGGCAAAGCCCTGGGCATCAGCCTCTGGGCTGCTGCTCTTTGCTTGAAGTTGTGCTCAGAAAAGGCCCCATGGACAAGTCAGGCTGGGATCCAGTGAGATTCCCAAGGACTTTTTGCCTTTTTCTATTTATCCTGTAAGATGCAGTGCACTGGAGACTGCATGGAGTCCTTTACCTGATCAACTGACCTGCAGGTACAGGAGCTGCTTAATCCCCAGGTCTAAAGGAACATAAGGGTTCTGTGTGTCACTTCCAAGAGGGCAGCATAGACAGCAGCTGCCTGAAAACACATTCTTCTTTCCTGTTTAGAGGGTTCTTTAAAGATGTGGCTTTTTACACTCTGCTCGTTAAAAACAGCAGTTCAGGCTTGCATTGATCATTTTGTAGAAGTGCTCACATATTCACACCCATGGAAACAGCAAAAGGCAGGACCATAAGTCCCCAATGATTTTGTGGATCTTGTGCTCCTTGTCCTCATCTCACAGTCATTCCTATTTCTCCTGTGGCTTTTACTTGTTCTCAAAGCAGTCACTGCTGCATGTGCCCTTCAATGCCAGCACAGCCAGAGAGGAGCTGACATCACTGTGGGACCAGAACCAGTTTATTGACTCCTAGGCCAATGCCCACCTAGTTAGACCCCAAAAAAAAAAAGGCTCGTGATCAGGGCAATTGTTCCAGGCACACCACAGAGGAGAGCAAGCCCATTTATTGAACTTCTCAATGTCATGTCTGGCTGCAGCCAGTCTGGAATACAACAAGTTCTTTCTATTGCAGTGTCCTTGAAATACAGAACAACTCATTCAGTTTGGATCAGATCCATGCAAGGTTGTGACGTGCATCACCTGAGTGTGCCTCTGTGGAACATTCCTTTCTCAGAGCTCAGTATGGCCCTAACAGTCACAGCAGTTTCTGGCACAGGTTCCTGCTCCTCCCTAGGGCTCTCAGGCCTCAGCTCTGGATCCTAAGGATGAAGGATTTTGTTTTTAAACTCTCAAGTACATGCACAAGGCAGGAGAGAGTGAGAACTTATTTTAGGAAGGTGTTTGTGGCCGGCAGGTTAAAATTAGACCATTTGTTCCTAAAAAGACTGTGTAGAATGACAAGGACTTGGCAGGAGGCTCTCCAGTGGGGAATGTGACACAGGAAGCGTCTAGATGGCATCTGGCAGTGATGTCACCTGGCTGCCCGAGGGTGCAGCATGGAAGGGTCCTGGGAAGCTCGGGATGGAGCACTGGAAGTTGTTCAAGGCACTCTGTAGCTGCAGGTGGTGAGTGCAGGGCAGGGTGCTGGGCAGAGGCGCCGACAGCAGCACCGCCCGCGCTCCCGGATAAGGGAATCTGCAGCCAGCACAGAGAGCTGGGATTCTTGAACTATTTGTGAGGGGCTCTTCAGCAAAGTGTCAGCCTCCTCTTCCTGTCATGCCCTGCTCCTCATGCTGATCCAGGAATTCCTGCCTTCTGAGCTTTCTGCTTCCACTCACGGCTCAGCAGCACTTGTGCTTCGCACCCTCGGCTGGCGGGACCATTAGGGAACAAATTGGTGGGCACTGGGCCCAGAAAACTCAGCCTGGGGGCCTGGGATGGCTCCTCACTGAAGGTACTTGCTTTGCAGTTAAGCTAAGGAGTAGCAGATCAAGCTCTCAGACCTGCACAAGCAGAGATCTGTTCTGAGGTTTAAAGTCAGTGGTACAGGGATCAGGGATGTGTGAAAAGAAGCTCTGGAAAGCCACACAGTGCTACAGTGGGGCAGGATGGAAGTTTTAAATGCAGACTCTCTCTTTCAGTAGAAACTTTCTAATCATGAGGCAGTTACTGGGTACCTGCAAAAGCTCTCATTCATTCCTGCCTCTACAACTGTAAAGATGTACAGACAACAAGCTTGCTTTATGCCACAGAGGTGCATCACACTGTCATTTTTGCAGGGGAGAAATATAAACAGCTGCTTAGACTGCAGGCCAGATCATCAAAGTGGTGCACATTTCCACTTCTCAAAGCAATATTTAAATCAGTAGTCAATCCTGCCCCCCACACAATTACAGAATAGAAGATCTAAAGCAGCTAAGCCTTACTTTAAGTCATTCTGTTCTCAGCACTTGATACGAGGCAAAAGATGAAGAGTGAAATGTGCTCTAACAATTTAGAGAACAAAGTACCTACAAAACCACCAGCAAGAGAACACGAGACCTATCTGCAAGTCACGTCTGTTTGAACTTTAACAAAGATTTCCTGTGCTGTGGGCAAAATAAGTCCAAATGACCCAGCCTAACGATCCATTTTGGTTCTGACTTCAGTGATCAACACATGGAACCTTGGACTGAAAAAAGCCCTCAGCTTTGTAACCCACTGAGTAAGACCTCACAAATAGTTTAGCTTATAACCCTCGTTGACTCCCTTTCTAAAAATTATTTTTAAACTGACTAATCTTCTGGTTACATCAGTTAAAAATAGTTGAAACTATTCAGTTTACTAATATTTATAATTATTTATTTTTGCAAAACACAATTATGTTTTCTATAAAATATAATTTGCTCTTTTTCTCCTATTGCTACTTTCCTTCCCTTCCACCCTCCAAAAAGCCATACCCATTAATATGTGTGTCTTTTCTCACTGATAGTTTTGGTATACCTGGAGGGAATTACTGTTATAGCTGTGATTGGAAGTTGGGACCCAGAATTCATTTTGAGGCTCCTGAAGTTAAATAAAGGTCAGATTTGGAGCAGTCTAGCTATTCATATTCCCTTTACTCCTTGCTGTGTGAGAACAGCTCTCATTCATTAGCATGTCATCTAGAGGATTTGCACCCTGATTCACCTCTGCTCTCACAAAACATCTCTCTGCACTAAAATATCACCATGTGCTAAAGTGTGAAAGACCTTGTCCTATTAGACTTGTCAGGTGCAAACTGACCTACCAGGCTAAAGAATGTTCATTCTTCCCATGGCCAATATTTTAGGCCTTCTTGGTCATTTCCTGAGATCTGATGTCATGGCTCACAATGGGCTTCACACTTCAACGCTATGCAAAAAATGTGCTGTTATCCCCTGGGAGCTCACAGGGTAAAACAAATCCTCTTGGTTGGACAACACAGAAGTTATGTGAAGAATCTCCAGTGGCAAAGGGATGCTAAAAACATTTTCTGCCACTGAGGTTCTGTAGCCTCTCTGCTGTGCAACCCATGCTGTTGATTTTAACTACACAGATAAGACATTTAAAGCATAGACAAAGCATAGACTGTTCATAAAGCAGTTTTTGTCAAAGATGGCTTTTGAGTGCTCATCTGAAGGTCCTTTGGAGGGTTCTACCGTGTTTCAGAAAGCACTGAAGCACTATTTTCTATAAAAAACAGCTCGTGTGGCTGTATTCTTACCCCACCTTTCCATTACTGCTTTTTCTTGCATAGCTTTCCCATCCAGCTTTAAAAGCAGAGCAGACAGAGCCCAGTCTTGGGGATAGAGTGAATGGATACACAGAATAAATTGCTCTCATGGTCAGGAAGTTCAAAGAGGCACAGATCAAACTTAGACTCCTAAGTTTCTAACTCATTGTGCTCACTGCAGCGGGGCACAGCTCTTCTACCTGGGTGTTTAAGCTCGGCTCAAGGGTGGCATCTGGGGCCATGGAGGAGAGTGAGTCCAGCATTTCCTGCAGCCTGACAGGCACACAGACTCACTGCACAACCCTTCCCTGCTACTCAAGCCTGGCTGCTCCACTGAGCACAAACAAACTGCATAAAAATGCTGCTGGCTGGCATGAAGCTGACTGCGCTCACTGGGAGCCGTAAGCCAATGGTTTTATCTGTACAATGAGCCAAAGCCCTTCCTGCATCAATAGAGTTGGAACAGAACAGTAGAGAGTTTAGTCCCATATAGGTTGAAAATCTTTCAAGGTTTGGACTGAAACACCTTGAGAGAGGGAGAGAGAGCTGCAGTTGAACGTGTGCAGCTGATTGACAGCAATGTTTTGGCTTCCCAATCTGATTAACAGTCATGCTAACTTAATTAGCAACCTTAATTCTCCAATGACTTGGTGAACAGAGAACCCTGGTGAAAAATTCTGTTCATTTTCCTCATCCTTAAAAGCCCATTGAAAGTGTGGGAATGACATACCTTGCCATTACAAAAAAGCACTTTTGTGAGCTGAAGCTGCCACCATGCTTGTAGGTGCAAGCCTCTGGACCTGTCCTCATCCTGAAGGGCCAGTTTAAACTCTGGGTTTCGCAGTGATTAAACTGTCTTGATTACAGGAATGATTATTTCCTGTAAGGCTTCAGTTTCCTAGTGGCATTTGGTTGCTTAACACCAGTGTCTTTTGTCCCTGTAAATTAATTAAATTCATTTCTGTAATTCCAGAAAACTCTTCCAGCTCATAGACGCTAAACAATTGACTCCAAATTAACTTTTACAGAGTGAGACTGTAAATATCTTGGGAGAAATCATTGCTTTCCTCAGCATCCACAGGCAGGTTTAACTGTTGTTGTTTCAGAGAAGGCATTTGGTGTTTGCACCCATACAGAGATGCAGCCATGGCATCCCCCAGCTCACCCCTGGCACTCACTCCTTCACCCATTTCTCTTTTATCCAGACACTGCATCCCAAGGGAAAGTGGCTGAGTGCCAAGTTCTGGGTGACAATCCTTGGTGACAATTATCCTGCACCCCACTGCATTGCCTCTACCCAGCTGAATGTCACCACAAGGGCACTGGAGCTGTGCAGCCCTTGGGGACAGCAGCACAGGTGCCCCAGAGCTGAGGCTTTGCAGCAAGTGACTGGTGGGAATGGCAGGGCCATGGGGTGCCTGGTGTGACAGGGGAGGTGTGAACGTGGTGCTGACAGTGGGCTTTATCTCAAGCATGAACACAGCCTCCAGCCCTGTAGCGTGAGCACCTTATCACACTTTAGGAGTGTTAGTTTTTGAAAGGCTGCTCGCCCATCACGCTGGGCTGAGAAGCAACAGCTAAAATATCCTGCCCCTCTGGCCCCCAGCCATGCCACCCTCCACCACTGAAGGCTTCAGCTATTTCCAGAAGCCTGGCAAACACAGCGAGATTTTCTGGGAAAATAAGAAGGGTTGTCAAATCAAGAACAGTGGGTGACAAGAGCCACCACAGCCACGCTGAGCTCCTGAGAGGTGGTGGCATTTCTGAGCTCTAGAGGAAGCTGCATCCTTCCCACTGCAGCTCCTCCACCCAAGGCAAGAAGGGGCTCTCTGTTCTCACAGCCCAATGTGCACCCACTGCAGAATTCCAGGAGTGCCACCCTGGCACAGCCAGCTGCTTGCAGTGCTTGACATGAAGAATTTGCCTTCTAACCACAATAAGCAAGAGTGGGTACATGCAAGTGTGCAGCTGTATCTGAACTGATGAGACACATTGATGAGAAGGACCATAAATTTTAGCAGGAAGAAGTAGAATACATGCAAGAAACCTGGACAAAAATCTGTGTAATTTACCTTCCTGTTCTCAAAACACAGGGACAGACCTGTACCACTCTCTAGTCAGGCACAGTCCACAAATATGAGATATGTCAAAATTAATGGACAATTGGAATCCTGCTCTGAGAATGCAAAATTGAGGTTATGTACAGTGCCACTCACACAGGCTGAACAAAATCTGCTAAGGGTTTTGTGGAGGACAGGCTTTATGTAATGATCACATTTTTAGTTAGTTAGGTTATTTTTAGGTTCATCACCAGTCTGTTAGGGGAGGTAGAAGGGAAGTAAACAACCACTGCAACTTCCAGGACAGTTGCCATTTCATTCCTGTAGCTGTTTAGCCATTTCTAGAAATGGCTTCACCTTCTGCACGCTCCTCACTGACAAATGGCATGCAGCAATAAATAGCACAATGGATGGTGTGACCTCTTGCCCCTTGATTTGGCTGCTTGAAAGAAAACCTTGATCAATGGGCACTGCTCCCACCTATGCCAGGATGAGCTGAGTTGCAAAGAAAAACCTGGCAATTGTTATCCCAGAAAAAAGGCTGAAGAAATATCCTCCTACACCCATCTCTTCTCACTTACATTCTGCAAAGTTCATTATGAGAGTCAGAACAACATATCTGGTGTTGAATTAAACTCAGCTATCTTTGTGACACTCAGACTTTTAAATATCAGCATAACCATTCAAATACCACACACAAACTTTGGGCCTTCCCAAGACCACTCACATGCTCTTCCACGGCTAAATCCTGAAAAAGAGCCCCTCAGAACCTTGTAGGGCATGTCCCGTGTTTTGGATTATGAAGCAATCATTTTGTTGAGACCTCTCAGTGTCTGTTTTCTCAGTTTCTCTCGAACTTGAGGCACGTTCTCCACTCGCCAGGAGAGGTCACCACACTCCTCCAGAACCAAATAAGAGCCCAGCTGGGATCTCCCAGAAAAAACCTTCTAGCTGGGCTGGGTAAATGTCCCAGCTCAAAACAACTGGGATATATTGTGTCCGTGCTGCCCACAAAGGTTCCCTTTCTCTCTCCTGTCTGAGGTTGGGAAGTGCAGATTAATGCCACAATTTTCCTGTGTGCAGCTGCTCCCACTGGAAATCCAGTGAGGAATAACATGTAGACAAATTAAACCCTGGTCCAAACCCTACAGGTGTCTCATAAAACACAGAGAATAGAAAACTTGGATTTTCAGCAGTTTAGTGCAAGATTGGCCTATGAATTTCTGACACCCAACTTAAAGATCATGGGGAAGCAAGAATGGCTGCCACTGAAAAGACGTACATGGCTTAGAACCACAGTTAATCCATGTTTCAGCTGCTGTGTGAATACCTATTTGCCCATGTAGACATTCCCACCTTTCCAAAACAAGATGAACAGATGCTGCTTATTTTGCAGAGATGAAACTTAGCCCAAAAAAGAAATTCAGTGGTGGATTTACAGAACGTGAGTGCTCTTAAGGCCTCTGCCTCTCACCAGGCTCTTGTGCCATTGCTCTGAAATCCTCAGCTTGTTTTCTGTTTGTTTGAGGATCCATGTCAGGCTCTTCCCTCTGTCACTGCAGCTTCCCTGTTTGGTTTCATTAGCACCAGAGGGACGTGATAAATGTGCCTAAAAAACCTAAAATTACAGTTTTGCCATCAAACCCCAATGCTCCAGAACCACTTACAACCTGTTACTAAATGCCAGCCTGCTGCCCTCCTTGTTTTCACGTGGTCTTGGCCCCTTCTTGTGCCAAAGGGCCAGGGAGGAAAGCATACCCTCTTCATCATTCAAAGAGATCAGTGAGCATTAATTACTGAGCACAGAGCAGATCAAAGGCAAATTCACCCTTGGGACCCCAGAGCAGAGTGCCAGCCCTGCCTCTGTCCCTTTACTGGCCTTCAGCACCCCACAGAAGGTGGTGGGACAGGAAGAGGACACAGAGAGTGTGCAGTGGCCCTGTGGGATGAGCAACCCACAAGGGAAGCTCCTTCCGAGTTACCTGGTAGTGAAGGCTTGGTTTATTCCCCAGGATGGGCTGTCTCAGACACCAGGGGATGCCAGCTCCTCCCCATCCCAGCCACCCCTAAGGCAGGGACCAAATTCTCCTCTGGATTGTGCTGGGCAGATGCAGCCAGTGCAGCTGTGCCCCAGCTCAGTGAGCTCAGCCTCTGCCCTTCTCTGGATGTGCAGCTGCAGATCCCCAGGTCCCCTCCTGCAGCTGCCAGTCCATCACCAAAGGGGAAGGCAGGGAAGGGCCAGAAGAGAAAAGAGCTCCTGCAGCCAGGGCTGGGCTCGTGGTACTGATGTGCTCTGAGCCTGCACGGCCCAGCCCAGCCCTCGGGGGGAGAGCTGGGCAGGGGGACACCAGGGAAACACTTGGAGACTTGAGCTAAATGTTAATGTCTCAGAGAGGGGCCCTGGTGCCAGCTGCCCTCATGGATTCAGCAATCCTCTGTGACAAAAGCACCACTGAAATGTCACTGCCCTTTCAGCCAGCCAGGGAATGCTGGCCTGAGCAGCTGGGCAGGACTGGGAGGCCAAAGGGGTGTCTGAGCTAAGGGAGGAAGATGAGTTACCTCAGCAGTGCTCTCAGGATACCTGCCCAAGCCCAATGGATGTGCTATCAACTCAGGACTCTGCTTCCTCACAGGATGAGGCAGGAATATCCCCAGAGGAACAGTTAGCCCCAGTCCTAAGGGGGTGGATCAGACTTGATCACGTTTCTGATGATACAGAAGAAATACCTCAGGAAGCTGGGAAACAATTTGTTCTTGGAGATGAGCAACACACTTCAGCCTGCTGCCTTCTTGTGCTCCCTTCCACCCTAGGTAAGGACTTGCCAGACAAAGGAACACTTCAAAAATGGACACAAAGCCATTTCTTACCTCCAAAGTATTTTCTACTGTCCTCAGGGATTCCTCCCTTCTTATGGGCTGACATTTGTGCTGAAGTCTCTCTTAGCTGCACCACCTCAGTGCTAAATCCCTGTGAATATTCAGACACTGAGTTTGGTGCCAGTCTGAGCCCTGGGAAGATCTGCAATGTAAAGCAGAGACATTTGCTGGATGGATTTCTGTTCCTAACTACTTCTTCCCACTGCACAAATCTGATCTGAGCCCAGCTGTGGCTACCTGGGGCTGCCCTTGCTGCCTGGGTTGTGCAGCACTCCCTGAAACACAATCTTATGGAATGTCATTGTCTGGGGAGATGGAACATCCTTTTGTTGTGCTCATGGACAGCATCCAGCTGCTCTGCATTAGGATGAGAGGCAATGACACAAATGGCAACAGGAAAAATTCCAAGTAGATATTAGTAAATCATTGTTTCTTGAAGGTTTTCAAAATTCAGCTTGACAAGGCATTGAGAAATTTCATCTAAGTTGGCTCTGCTTTAGCACCAGATTGCACCACAGACCTCTAGAAATCCTGTCCAGCCTTAATTATTCTTTTACCAGCACAGTCATAGATGAGGACTGTGCTGGTGTATGAATGTCCAACAGTATCCAGAGGGACAATTCTGCAGAACCCCAAACAACTTCAGAGATCTCGAGGTCCTGAAGATTTATTATCCACATTATGCAGACCTGTGAAAAACCAATAAAAGCAACAGAACAATCCTGAGCTTTGGCAGAGGAGAAAAAATGAACCTGAAACTGTCCTGAGCTTTTCTTTCTGTGTTGATACACTGCAAAGTACACACCTCAAACCTCTGGAATGATTTAATTTACTAATAAGACTAATATTAAATGCTGTTTTCACCAACTTCAACTACAAAAGAAATCCCAACAATACAACATCAGACTTCCCTTTCTGTCACAGGGAGATGTTTATAAGCTGTCTCCTTACAACACCCATTTCTACAGACACTTAAAATGATGCCTCGAACTGCTCTGCACATGAAAACAACATTGAAAGCATTAAACCTGCTGGCACATCACAGAATTACTTTTTCCAAGCTTCCAGGACCAGCAAGTTGATACTGAAAACTGGTTTGCAAGCTTTCAGTAACTCAAATATCAGCTGAAAAATGCCAGATGGTCCTTAATTTCCATTCCTTCCATGTAGATCCAGCTTGATGGCCTTTAACTCTGTGCATCACATGAGTGCAAAAATGCCATGAAAGGGCAGGATGTGTTATTGCATCCTCAGGAACATTTCAATTTTTCAGTGAAGCCAAACTTCAAGCCTGTTCTTCCTTTCAGATTGATTACAGATTTAATAGAAATTGGGTACAACAGACTGAGAAAAATCCCATAAAGGGACTATTTTAAGCTGTATCCAGGGGAAGAGGAATTTATTCCTCAATTTAAGCCTTGTAGAAGCTGTCTGTGCATGTCAGCCTGGTTTTGGCCACACTCACCGTATTTCAGGGCAATAACCATTGCAACTTGTTTTCCCTTCTTCTCCAAATAACACTCTTTCATCTCTTAAGTCAATAACATCATATTAATAAGTTATATTATTACATTCTGATATCATATTATTAAGTAGTAATATTAATTTCTTTCACAGCATATTTTCTTAGCCCATCCCTCTGGCTTGGCGCTTCACAGTGACAGAGGAGCCAGGTGAATATGTCGTGGATACCATTCACCTCCTGTCTCAATTTATAGTTCTCTCACAGTCATTTTTCTCTGGATGAAAAAGAAAGGTTGAGCAGCCAGCCCAAGGAACAGTGAGCTGTGCTCTCTCATGAACATCAGTGGCACCAACACAGCAGAATGATGCTGCACTGCCTAAGTGGAAAATGCTCCTTTATTCACCACCAGAAAGGAGAACTATTTCTTCTCTCCTCCTCCTCCTCCTTCTCCTCCTCCTGGGTGGATGAAAACACATCAAAACCTCAAACCAATCCTTGCACTGGCAGGAACTCAAAAGGTAGACTTGGGAGGGGTTGGAGGAAGATATAAATGCTGATAGCTGGAGACACAGAGCAGCACTGAGCTGGAGAGACTTAAGGGAAGAGGAATCAGAGACATCAAACATGAATCTGAAATTTCTTTTCTGTCCTGAATTCCTTCTGCTGCTTATTGTCAGCCAAAACCAGGCAGGGGCCAGATCCATTTCCAGCTTACAGGTAAGTGACTGGCTGCTCAACAGAACTGATAGAACTGATGCTGCTTTAGGAATTAGACATATCAGATGAGCTCTGTTTCTTCCAACCCCAGCTTAAAGAGACATTATGACAGCAGGAATGCTGAAATGGGCAGGCAAAGAGTTATTAAACAGAGGAAACTAAAGTTATTGATCACTGGATTTGAATTAATAATCACATGAGGCAATTGAAAGGAAAATGTTTGGGGTTTTTTTTTTCCTGTGGGTTCAGTTAGGGGATTGAACATTTAGGGTCATCCTGTGACTGAGTGTAGCAAGAAGCTTTTGGAGTAAAATAAATTATTATGGAAGGACTGTGATCTAAAAACCTAGAGCAGTCACCTGAATGCTCCTCCCTGAAGCCCCTGGTTTTAGCTGAAAAAGGATTTAAGGGGTTGTACCTGCAGGATCCCCTCCTTATCTCAGTTGTGCAGCAATGTAGAATATAAGAAAAAGAGAAAGTGTGTCTGTGTACCTATGTGGATTTGTTTGTGCAGGAATTCCAAGTCATTAAGAAAAAACATTTCAGTTACTGCACTGCCATTGCCACATATGGAGTAAACTCCTGGTGTGTAAAGAAATGTATAACATAATCCTTCAGAACAAATTTCAGCTCGTTTCTTGTCATTGCATTGATTCTCTTAGTTATCAACTATCTTTTTTTGTTCCTTATTCACACTTTATCAGGACTTTTTCAAATTTTCCACAATTTATCCCATATGCCCAGTTCCAGGAAAGACTTAACTGGCAGTCTGGCAGCTCAGAAACAGATCCTCAAACTTAGCACTGATAAGGCTTGTATGGAAATTATGAGAGTTCCCAAAACCCCTCTTTCTCTCTTCCCTTTCCACCTTCTACTCTTCCCTTTTTCCAGAGTCTCCCCAAATTGTTGGATGAGGACCTGGAGCATCCCCTGGTCTCAGAAGTGCTGGACCCTGAGCGAGAGGGCCTGATCCCAGCAGGTGCCTTTGATCAGCAGGACGCTGACCTTCAGTGGATCCAGAACCCCAGGGAGCAGCCCACGAGCATCTCCATGGATGCCAGTGCCATCCAGAGATTCCTCAGTGACCTCCTGACTTTATCCCATAGATACCAAGGCAGAAGAAAAAAGGGCCTTTCCAGGAGCTGTTTTGGTGTCAGATTAGACAGAATTGGGTCACTGAGTGGATTAGGATGCTGACTCTTTACCCTGGTAAGAGAAAGCCAGAGGCTGCTGGCCTGTGTGTTCATGTGTAACTTGCAGAAATATGCAAAAGAGCGGAGATCATTCAGCTTCAAGGAAATGGTGCTTAAAAGTTTCACCCTCCTATCACAAACACAGTTTATGATTTTACCTTCCTCAGAATTCACTGTCATCAGATGTAGACTTAAAACCTATGAATGCCACACCTCTGCTTTACTTGCTTTCCCTCCTTCCTCTGAGTCAGTTGTAAGCATTTCAATTTGTCTTAGAGGATCAGAGAGGTTTTTCACCAGCTCCCCAGGGATACTTATTTCAATCCAAACCAACTCTAAGCAGAACAGCAGTGCTAAATCTGCCACTAGAAAAGTAAGAAATCAGTTAACTTCCATGTGTGAAATCCTGTACACTTCTCTTTCTATTACTTATTAATCTTATTTATTGGCAGGACTGACTTTGGTTTTCAAAGCACCCCTTGACTTTCAGTGAGATCTTCAGCTCTTTTCCATATTGGCCCCACAATCCATCCAGCACTTGATGTACTGAGCAAACACCCTCACCTCTCCCCTGATACACCTGGCCAACAGAACACCCCTTTGCTGTACTGCCTGTTTGTATCAGAGTAGTTATTTGTGAACACCTGTCTGAAAATTAATAACAGAAAACTTAATTTGTACTGCTTGTTTACTGAATGTATAAATAAACAAGCCTCATTATGTCACCGGTAATAAACTGTCTTAAATAATGTAATGAATTTGCTTCAAGGTTTGCTGTGTGATTTGTTCATATTTCGTTCCTGAAACAGAGCCCTAGTTTGCAGTTAGACACTAGAATTCAGGAGCATTTCACAGGGGAGCTGTCTGGTGAACAGGAGCCAGGACACAAAAATGCAGCTCTCTGACCAACAATTTGAACAAAGGGCAGCTCTCTTAACAGGCATCACTAGAAAGCAGTGACTCTGCATTTAGATCTGCCATTAACAGAGGAAAAAAAAATTTTCGTAGTACCATACCTCATCTTGTTAAAAAAAAAAAAAAGGAGAAGAAACAAAAAAACTCCAACCAACAAAACAAAACAAAACAAACCAACCCAGAACAATACTACCCTTCTTTGAAGGAAGTTCAAAGGCACCCTATTCTTCCATAGGCAGTCCAGGTAATTGAAAGCACTGAGAAGAAAACTGAAAAACATATCCTGAAGGCTTCTTTGCTTAACATTTTTGGTTAGGTCTTAGGTTGTTTGTTAGTTGATCTGTTTAAGTTAACTTTATTAACAAAGCAGCAGCAACTGTGAAAATGCCCTGTACAGATACTTGTTGCCATATACATAGAGAGCCCTGAGTACAAGCTCTTCAATGATGGTTAGTCCATAATGAATTTATTACACTCTGTATTGCCTTTCCTAAGGAAAAAAAAATCACAAGAAAATTAAGATTTCCACCAACCAAATAAAGATTTAAGTCCAGAGTGGAAACTGTGTTATTCTTTCATCTTCCAGCATAATTCCATACCAATAGCCAGTCTATACATTCCTTAAAACCAGCTATTTACTTAGGGTAAGAGGAAGCAGAGCTGCTTACTTGGGACAGCTTTTCAGAGAGCATCCAGCTTTCTTAGAGTCCCTCTTCAGGTGTGCTGGCCCAGGGCTGGCCCAGGTGCAGCCCATGGGGTGGGAAGGTGAATCCACACAGCCCAGAGATATCAGGGTGACAAACAATGAACCAGGATCTCATGGCAGCTGGTGCTATTGGGAAGGGTGCAGCCTCCTTTCCAATAATCCTGAGTCTAAAGCCTGTTCCCAGCTCCCAGGAAATCTAGAGCAGGAATGTTCTCACAGACATAAAGGCTTCATAATGTTGAAATTTCTCTGAAAAGCCAGTGAAGGAGAAGTGCTACTGAAGTTTATTTGCAGGAAAATAACAGAGGCTAGAGGAGGTTGAAGGCTGAGCTATGAGCACTTGTGAACAGAATCCTACAGAAGATGAATAAGAAAGACAAGAGCTGCAATTACAGAGGTTGAGCTGGTCATGTGCCATCCCATCACGTGGCATTTTGTGGCACATTTTTAGAAGGCATTTTTCTGAAATTGGGAACAATTTATTTCACATAAAAGGCTCTATAATTAGATCCCCAGAACTGAAGCCGGGTGTGTTTGCACTTCGGGTAATTTGCTGAGTTCTATTAGCATTTAAATAATCAAAGCTAAGTTTTGAAGTGAAGATGCCAGTCAGATGGGGGAAGCTCATCTCTAGCTGTGCCATTTCCATCCTTGCTAAGCAGCAGTGCATGAATTTACAGACCAGGGTAGCAGAAGCTGCTGAGAAGAAAAGCTTTCAATAAAAGTACTCCTACACAGAAGAAAAATACAGGTATCTTCCTCAAATATGTGTGCTTTTGGGATACCTGATTTCAAGTGATGTTAGGCAGCAATTGAGATTTGATTTCATCCAAGACTCACTTCTGGCTAGCTTATTATAGAGGGCCAGCTGGATTTATTCCCCTTGATCATCTCACAGATTCTGTTCAGTCTCACTACTTTATCCCTTTCCACTCCTGCCTGTCTTCAGTACACACAAAAATAAGGATACTGCACATCCTCACCCAGATCTGCTTTCATTCTCTATCAACAGAACTCTCTCACCTGATATGATCTTCATTCAGGTACTGAGCTTTCAAAACACACATCTCCTTTCTCTGCCAGGTTCTTCTTTGCTGTGTTGCTCTAAACCCCCTTAACCAGCTTAAAACAGCTGGATGAAAAAACCACTGGCCCACACCAGTTGATATTGTTGGTTTGCTTCCATTCTAAGCAAATGGAGAGGGCAGAAGGCAGAGGCTTGGTGAAATTTCTTTAATATTACCCATGTGGTGAATGAAGGGACCCTGTCTGCTGTTCTGCCTCTTACAGAGGGAAGGGTTACAAAGGTGAGGAAGGGTTTGGTGACAGTGCCAGAGAACCATCTTCAGAGGAACTTTCAAAGAAGAAAAACCTCCTAAATCCAAGTCTCAGGGCACAGTCTACTCACATAACACATTTTTTTTTATACAGAAAAGAAAAAGCTGTTGTCCCAAGAGCTGCTGCAGACAGATGAACATTTTCATTTCCTCCCACTTGTCTCCCCCCCAGAGAAATGATCCATCCTTCAGCCCCTTGGAGGTGAAATCAACCCAGCTCTCAGCTGCTGTGTGTCTGAGGCAGAGCAAACAGACTCAAAGTGCAAGGTCCCTCCACTGCATCAACTCCTTCCCAACAGTGATGGCGAGTGGAGGGAGAAGAAGTCACTGGAAAAAGGGTGCTGCCAGGAGGGCAGATGGCTCAGGGCAGCTCTCTCTCTCTGGAGCAGTTGCTGCACTCAGAAGATCCCCAGCTCCTGGAGGGTGACCTGAGGGGGCAGCCACAACCAGTAACCTTATGGAAGCCAGAGGGTACAGGGCAGCACCTCAGCTCCTGCAGGGACCTGGCAGCTGAGCTCCCTCCGGGCAGAGTGGGGATATAATGAGAGGCATCCATGGGCAAAGAAGCAAAACAGTATCGAGATGATGATGGGACAGGGATAGAGATACGGATAGGGACAGAGACAAGAATAGAGATAGGGACAGGGATAGGGATAGGGATAAGGACAGGGATAGGGACAGGGATAGGGATAATGATAGGGACAGGGACAGGATGCAGCTCCCGGCTCTCCGCTGCGGGGCCCGTCTGTCCCGGGCAGGAGCGCGGGCGAGGAGCGCAGGGCGGAGGTGCGGTCCTTGATGGGGCCGGGGCTCCCAGGGCAGTCCCCGCACTCGTCCTGCCGGGGCGAAGTGGCAGGAGCCACGCTCCCTATCTCTCCTCTCCTTCCTCCTCCGGGACCTCCAGCAGTCGCTGCTGCAGCTCCGAGAAGAGGAAAGGGAGCCGAGCCTGGGAGATGAGGCGGTGGCCGGGGATGAGGGCAAAGGCTCCGAGTGGGAGCTCCCAGAGGCGAAGAGTGGCCGGGCGGGGACCCCGGTCCTGGCCCCAGATCTCCCCAGCCGGAGGACAGACAGAGCTGGTGGAGGAGCGTCCTGTCCTCCCTCAGACGGAGGCACTTCTGCTACTTTGGGGCGAGGATGGACAGGACCGGTGCGCAGACGGGGCTGGGATGTGACCAGCACAGAGCCCGTGGGTGCCGGAGCAGCCGCCGGGAGCTGCCGCTGTCCCCGGCTGAGGGCCTCGGAACGGCTTCCCCACAGCTATCTGCGCTTCTTTCACAAGTTTCTGGAGCAAATGGAGAAGCTGAAGCCGAGAGCGGCTCCCGAGAGCTCCCTGAGTCTCCAGGCCAGCGTTCAGAAGCCATACCAGATCCACCCCGGCAGTGGGGCATGGGGCAATAAACTTTGTACAAAGCCACTCTTTTGAGTGGTTTTGCTTTGGTCACGGTTTAGCAGATGACCAGAGGATACAGAAATCCCCTCCTGAGCGCTCCTCTCCTTCTGCTCTAAGGGCTTGGTCCTGACCCCGGCCAGAGCATCCTCTCCGTCCTGGACAAGGCTTTTGCTGAGGTCGCAGCAGCAGGAAGGGTGGTGGCTGCATCTTTCCAGGACCATGCCAGTGACCCTCCACGCAGTGCCAGGCACCGCTGCCAGGTCTGGCACCGTGGCAGTGCCGGGCTCGCCTTTCCCGATGGCTTCACTGCTGCTGCTAGAGAGTCCTCCCCGAGGTGGGCACTGGGCTCGGGGTTAATTCCAGGTAGTTTCCTACACAGGCCCCTGTGCCATGGGCTAAGCCGCTGGTGTCAGTGCCAGGTTTGGCACGGCAGACCGGCATGGGGGGACTTCTAAGGAGGGGCTCCAACGCTGTAAAAACACACCTGGCAGCGGCTGCCGCTGCAGGCGAAGCGCCGAGAGGCTTCAGCACCCGGGACAGACGCCAATCCCCTCGCACTCCCAGCCCCGGCCCCGCCGGGCTCCCCC
>JAHLSL010013569.1:2093609-2126495 GCA_025920805.1 Petroica traversi | reverse complement strand
TCTATCTATCTATCTATCTATCTATCTATCTATCTATCTATCTATCTATTATATTAAGATTTAGTTTTAATATTTAGAATGTATGTATAAATGCTTAATAAACAGTTCTAAAAAACTGTTCATTAACCAGTTACAGAAATTTTTGTGGCAGAGAAATTCTTCAGAAATGCTTGATCTTGCATTGTTAACAAAAAATTAATAACATATTCACCAAGCTCTAAAACACCTTTTAGCTTACTAAATTTCTATAATTTATATCTGTGGTCTCAAGCATGAATAAGTTTGCACATTCTTATCAGGTTGTATTTGCATACACTGTTTCTGGGGAATGTTTAATTAAAGCTCAGTATTAATCAGAATGGAATGTTTTTATGTGGAATGCCAAAAGTAATTTAAGAAATGTACTGGGAAGAAAAATTTGTGTTCTGGATGAAATAAATAACTCTATTTATAAACAAAAATCCGAAAAATATGAGTTAAATTCTAAACACAGTATTCTCAAAATCAGATATCCTCCTTCACAGTTTAACCAATAAAAAAATAATAAAACACCTATATTCATATGCAACATTTACAAACTATGAGAGTAGTGTATGTATATCTCTAAATTGGTTCACTTGGATTCAGCATTTAAAAAAAAAAAAAAAGAAAACCAGAGAAAAAGAAATCAGCATGTTTATGTGCAGAAATTAGACTTGTACAAAGCAATTGATTCTTAGCTAGTCCTACACATGTTGGCATTCATTTATTTGAATAGATGCATTTTGTTATTTAGTGCAGATATGCTCACAATCTACTACTCCCAGTGATAGTGAAAAGCAATATTCTCAGTTCCCTATAAGCAATGGAGGAAACAGTCTTCCACTTTAACTCATTATTTCTTAAATTATATTTCTATACTATTGACATTTCACAAATACTAACTTACAAATTATTAAGAAACTGCACTACTGGTTTTGTTTTGAAACATCTGAGCTGCACAATTATGAGTCAAGAAATCCACAGGGTATTCCAGAGTATTTTAAATTCTTTCCTAATCTCTTTATAAAATATTTCTTGTGTATTATATCACCTTTTCGGAAAACATTATGATATCAAATCTTTCCAGTAAAGCTTCTCCTCAGAGTGACTTTTGCCCAAACCAGTAAAATTAAAATATAACGTAAAGGAAATAGAATAATAAACAACAGAGAATAGAGCATTTGATCATATGAGGAGACAATAAATAGAAATTCAATACATTATGTTGTCAATAAATATACAGGCACTTACTTTTGCTGGGCAATGCTGAATAGCTAAGAACTAGATTTTCTTTTCAATGTCACAATGTTTTAACAATCAAAATCTAACTACAAATGTGAGAGATTACTCTCACTGTGAAAGGCTGGACATTGTCTGTGGCACTTTGAATCTACTGACTTATCTGTATCTGAGAAAGTGAATTCTCCAAAGAAAGTATTTTTATCAGTTAGGAAGATTTCAAAAAATAGGAGTTGCAATGCAAAAATGGAAAAATTGTACTTGAACTACTGGGAACATGGCTGTGGTCCATCTTGAAAGGGATGCATCTTCAAGGTGCCCCTGCAGAGGGGAGGCTGTGGAGTGGACACCTACTCCAGAAGTTGGGGGATCCCTGGAAGTCACGGAGTAGCAGACACAGGTCAGTAGCAGGCTGTTGTTTAAGCATATTACCACAGGCCATTTTAACCATCATTTTCCTTTCTACCTATTTGTATCTATGCACAGGCCAAATATATCTTATGAGTCATGAAGTGCACATATTTTTAGGCACATACTTTGGAGTGCAAAGGAGAGCAGAGGAAATAGCAATAACAGTAAAACCTACAGCAACAAGTATGTGTTAGTCTGACACTAATGGGTACAGTATGGATTTTGTGTCATTTTGCCAGAAAGGAACAGGAGTGTCAAGGCAAATTCAATTTGTTGCTATACTCTTGCGAGAATATCTGCATAACTAAAAGGTCAAGTGGCCCAAAAGAATATCTTTTAAGGTATTAAAGCTGAATGGCTGTACACAGTCTACCTAGCAAAAGTCACTACATCCCATTCAGCCTACCCTTGCATTAAATAAAAAGAACTATATTCTGCTACTCTGATCTTTCAAGTTACTAATTTTTTATTAGAAAATTAGAAATGAAAATGATCTACAAAAGATGATTTGTGACAGCCATGGCAGATTGTGCATCTGACAAGTGTAAGCTCTAAGAATAAAAGAGCTTTTGATAATTTTATTCTAAGTGACATTTGATGGGATTTAGGCTTCTACATTACTCAGACACTTTTGAAATTTTTCCCCATAAAAGGAAAAAAACCCAGGATCCATTCATCAGATGAGAATATTTCAATCCTAGCTCCAAGCTGCAACAGTTGTCTCAGGGAGGCAGCTTCAAGATGTGAATGTGGTTCATACCAGAAATGACACAGCAAAAAAAGCCTGCCAAGCCGAGGCAAAACCTTCCCTAATTCTGCCATTCAGATAAAGGCACTCATCCAGACTATGAGATGTTTGAGGTCTTTAGTTTTGATGGCTGATTCACCCTCCTACTGTATGTTAAGGAAGCATGGATCAGAACCATACTGTTTCCCTTTTAAACGTGAAAGTTGGGGTTAAACTTATAAATGTGGAGGAAGAAGCAATAAAATCACAAAGAAATGAAAATTACTGAAAGAAAATTAATGTGCTGACATAACTGCGTTAATGGATGCTATGTTGTCATGTGGTTGATTTATTTTAAAAATACTTAAATAAATTGCAATCCACTCTGACCTTTCTTCAAGTATTAAAAACGTGTCAGGAAAACCTGAGATTTTTATTTCCTGCTGGCAACTTACAGAATAAAAGGGCTGTAGAGAAAAGTCAGGTAGTGCAATTGCATTTAGGTAAGATGCATAAAAAACAAAACATTTATACTACCCATTAAAATCTTAATCTCCTCAGGTCCCTTTGGTTTTTGTTGCTCCTTGCCCTATAGAGCTACTTACACAAGTACAGAGAGTTTGTAAGATTATGGCACAGACAGTCTCTTTAACAAGAGAGGAAAGTCTGTGCAGGTGGAAAAGTGGTTGATATTTTCAAACTAAAGCGTTTAGCAATATTTCACATTGAAATTAATTAGAAGTGAGCAGATTATTATCTCACCTTGCTTAAAGAAGCCTCAAACATACAGTATTAATGAGTAAAGGGATGGGAGGAGAAGAAGAAAGTGAAAGGTCCATGAACTTTTTAAAGAGAAATAGTCTAAGATGAATGTGTGATTCAGTTGTAGGAGCCAAAAGATTTGGTTGTTTTGTGTAATTTAATGCATATCAATACAAAAGGTTATTAAGAGTACTCAAGCCTCTTGAGTTACTTTTTAAGCATGAATTATTTCATAAATATACCCTGTAGTTCAAGGTGTATGCAGGCACGAAAAGGGAAAAATAAGGAAGGTAATAAACAGCAAAAAAACTTGCTAGTTGAAATTAAAGGCTGTAACATCCCCTAATTTTTCTCTCAGAGACTGGTACCAAGCCAAGTGTTAAAAATCAGCTTTTTTACTTGCAGTATTATCCAAATACAGACATACAAAGGTATTCCCTTTCCTTGGAAATTCAATGCCAGTCATATTGAAATTTTTGCAGTTCAAAGCTGTGAAAACCGGGTTCCAAGAAATGCTTTACCCATTAGTTGGCCAGTCAAAAGGCTGTCTTTTGGTAATTTCCCATTTCGATTGGGATATTCTGGTATATTTTTATATAAAATAGATTTAACTATAAATCAAAGTATTATCATCCTCATCTTTTAAAATAACCTATTTCCCAAAAATAGTATTATTGTTACTTGATTATCTCTGGAAGCACCGCCTTAGACATGGCTTTCTATGGAAAGTGATAACCTCTTTCAAACAACCACCTCAAGTAAGGAGCAAATTGATGAATGTTGCACTTTTCCCCTGTTATTTTGAAATTCATACAGAAACTTTCAAGTCCCAAACCTTTCAATTACCCCAGTTTGCTTTAAAATAAAAAATGTTGAATGGCCAATCAGAAGTCAGGTTAGACTTTCATTTCTGATTTGTGGAAAGAAAAAGCAATAACTTGTAGTACCAGTATATTTTTTACTGAACATATCTTTTTTTAACTGTTTGTTTGCAGCAATGAAATGAATGTTTTTATTCCTCTTAAAATTTAGAAATGTGTATAACTAAAAGAGGGAAGACCTTATCAAGCAGTACAGAGTAAAACATTGTACTCATTTAAGATATGATAAGATATAAAAAAAAAGAACTCTTCCAAAATCAAGCATGGTGATGTCAAATTTTCTTCTTCTTTTCTTGTTTCTGCTTTTTTTTCAGGAATGTTGGTATTATTTTCTGAAATCCAGTGCCACAAAAAAGTACTGAACTAAGTCTTATGGCTTTCTATGTCAAGTTCTCTGATGATGTGGTTTATTTTCATTGATAGAAGCTGGAGTCACTTCAGAGCCTCCTTCAGAACCATGACATTGTGCTGATCTTTGTGTCCATGCTATTATTTTTATTTTCCTTTCACCTCCCACTGTATCTGTATTTGATAATCACAGCATCACTAAGAATGACTATCTAACCGAAAGATAAACAAATTTACTTTAAGGAGCCAGACATTCAGTCTACCATGGTGGATTCTGATGATGCAAATACAGAATGGCATCCTCCAGGCTTTTAGGTTAACACAGATCTTCTTATCATTGTAAGTCCATGGGGTCACACTTTCACAGATCAGATCTATATTCTGATTATGTTATGTTTTGTGCATCACCATAGGTGGCTATGCTAATGAATTCCAAAATAGTATACAAGGAAAATGAGCAGAAATATGCAAGAGAAAGAAGTTAGTCCTTTCCAATGTGTTGTTCTAAATGCCCCAATTTGTTGGCTTATGGCAACAGCCTGTTCCAATCCGCAGATGTAGAGAGAAGAAAAATTCAAATATACCTGGCACAAGATGGAGACACAAAGAGGCCAAATGTTGGTAACCAAAACAATAATTCACTTTTATTTATTATTAAGAAAGGGAGCAAGGAGGAAAGGTAAGAAAGTAGAGAAAATTGAAGGATTACAGAAAACAAATGACAGTCACCACCACAGGTCAGAATAGTCCCACAGACCCTTTCTCCCCAGTCTGTCAGTAGGAGAGCTCCATCAGACTTGCCATGCACCCAATTACACAACAGCTGAGTGGTGTTTTATGGTAACAATGATCATGCCCCCTTATCTTCAACTGGAGATCTTACTGACTGCTGGGCAATACTGAAATGAGACAGTCATTAACACTTCTCTTCACAAACTTCTGGAGAATAAGGGACATAGATCTACTGCGGTAAAGTAATTTTCACTTTTTAGCATTTCAGTGTCTTTTTGCTATAAACAAAAATTTGTTGCATGTGTTCTGTACTGTGTCAAAAATCTACTATGGTCCATCTACTACAAAAAGGTTTCTGAAAAGTCCAAAAGCAATGGTAATTGTTGCAATACAAATTCATTTATAGGTAAGGCTAAAAGTAAGGAAAGCAAAGTTAACAGGTGGAATTTTACTGGCTGTTAAAAACTGGGAGCTAAAATACGGCTTGATATTATTCATTATTCTTTTCAAAGTTTATTTAAAAGAAAAAAGAAATTGAACATGTTTAATGATGTGGTTATTTACATGCTGTGCTAGATGTATTAATACGTCTGGCCAGCCCCACCCGGCCTCAGGATGGGGGGAAGGGGGAAGAATGACCTCATCTCCCCAAAAGAAAGAAATCCCGAGAGAAAGACTCTCAAGGGCCTTCTGCTTTTTCTTCAGAGGCATACCAACTTGTAATTGGTTTGCATACCTATCAATACTCAAAACTAGCTGCTTACTGGTTCTGTCTCCCATGACAGAAGCTGTATTGTATATGTATTCTGCCATAGGTTACTTCCAAAACTGACCCTTCCTGGGCAAAACCAGGATAAAAATACACTTAATAACCAGAAGAATAACTGGAAGGTGTCATGATATGGAAAGCTCAGTAAAACAATAGACTTGATGAAGTGGAAGAAAGTGTGGAGAACAGAAATGAGAGGGGTGAGTATCCTGTGGAGAAAATGACCGTACCCTGTTGCAGTGGCTAAGTGCACATTCCCCTTCACCGAGGGTTCCCCTGCCTGAAGGTTCCCCTTTTCTCAGGATTTCGTTGGCCCCTAGTTCTCTCTCCCCTCCCCTCCCCTTCATTCTCACACAGAGAAGCTGCATGAATTTGCCACTTTCTGAAATGTTTACGTATTCTGAACACGCAGAGCAGACTGTTCCAGTTTCCACACTTAATGGGGTTGCTTTTTGACCTCCATATGACCTTGCTTAAATACTTTTTTCTTAAAGGAAGAAGTCTGGATGCTTATTTCTAGTAAGTTTAGTGGAAAAGAATAATGTAATTTCTTGGCTCATAAGAATTCAGAACCGTATGGTTATTTGCAACTCTTTGTCATAGGCTTACTGTTTTACCTTTGGGCAACATAGAGTTTCCCTTTGTCTCTGAAACACTTTTTTTAAAAGGGAACAGATCCTCTAGTAAAGTTTCTGGTGAAACAAAAACCACTAGGTACCTTGAAATACCAGCATTTAAAATGCTTCAGAAGTGCTTAACTGTGGTACAAATATAAATTTTACTTGACAACAAAGGGATAAGAGCAGGATGGGTAGAAGAGCAGAGATTAAAAGAATGTGCTCAGCTAAAGACAAAAAGAAAAATTTGCTAATTCATGTATACATTTTGCAATTTGCATTGACATTTATATTTTCTTAGCCTCTCATGTACTGAAATCTCTTGCTTGTCCTATAATCAAAGCATTCCTTTGTCTCTGTAGGTTGTCTTGGCCTTTCTTCTGCTTCCCATGCGTATGTCAACTGCTAGCAAAAACATCACAGGCTCTAGAAGAGTTCCAGACTTTTTCCCATCTCCCAGTACAATTTGCTGCAAAATAAAAGAAAATAGTTTAAAAATAGCAGAAACAAGCTACAATAGAAGAGTGGTGAAAGCAGGTACAAGGAAAAGCAGGGGTACACTGGCGGCTGAACAAGAGTTCTGGGTCCAGTTCTGTGGTACCCCATATGGGAAAGAAATGGTCATTTTGAACAGACTCCAACAAATGTCCACTGAGATGAGCAAGGAAATTTAGCATTTCTCCTGTGAGGGAAGGTTGATAAAACTGTTACTATTAGAAGGTTCAGGGTAATTTTACCCATGGGTACTAATACCTGAAGGGACACAGGTACAGCTAGGCTCTGTTCAGTGGTACCCAGTGAAAAGCCAAATCACCATAATGGTACACATAAGGCTCCAGATGGTTATCGAGGTACACTTTCTCACTCTGAGAGTGACTAACACTGTCACAGGTTGCTTAGAGATCTTGTGAAGTCTCTCCTATTGGAAATATTCAAAAGCCTCCTGAACATGGGTCTTGAGCAATAATATCTAGATGGCTTCCTTGAGCAGAGGACTTTGACCAGATGACTTCAAGTGATCCCTTCCAACCTCAAGCACTCTGGAATTCGATGATTAAGGAAATTTGGATGTCAAATAAAATGAAAAAAGGACTAGCACAACTCATGCAGAGAAGATCTACAGTTTGTGAAGTCCATAGATTTTGTGTACAGAGATAAAGCAAATGTTTGGACTAAGGTTAGAAGACCTCAAAAGGGTCAGATATTGAATTTTTATAGGATTCTATCAGTTCTTCAACAAATTAAAAAATAAATACAAAGAAGATATAAGGTGTAGCTATCAAACTCATAAATAGTCTCATGCAGTTAAAATTAGCAGGGTATCAAATGAAGTGGAAAATTACTTTAGCTAAGTGTTATTACTGCTCATAGCAAACAGGATTTTAAATTATTAAACATAAATATATTACTCACTGTACATTGTGCAATAATGAGAAATGCTGATGTTACACATGCATCAAATGTCAGATCATGGTGCGACAGAACAATCCTTATCAATGCAGAGCAATGTGCAGAAGCCCAGAAGACCTCCGCAGAAGTCATCCCATATGAAATCACCCAAATGATCCCATCCAAACTGTTTATTCTAAAGGGTATTGTGAAATCTGAACTTGAAGAAAGAAAAAATATCAAAAGAATAGCTACACAATAGAACTTATTCTTCCTCATGGCCTCCTCTTAAAGAAAGAGAAGAAGAAATGCTTTCTGATCTCAGAGAACTGCTTCTCTGTGTTTTCATTCTGAAGAGGCCAAATCTTGTCCATTCACTGCTATTCCAGGGTGGTAAGGGAGCTTCTTAGAGTGGGCACATCCACAATATCAGGAGGAAAAATACTCTCTATTTTCAATATGTGAAGGAAAATCTCGAGTAGCACATAATATATAAGCTCTTCATCTATTTTTCTTATCTGGTGCCATCGTTTGGCCCCAGTTCTGCAAACAGCAGGAAGCTTGATGGTCTTAGTTATATCTTAGCACAATATTAGCCTCAGATTTTGTGAATCTGAAAGCAGGAGAGGGACCCAATTTGAAGCTTTGAACTCATTCCTACAATTTAGTCCCTTCCAAAATTTGATTTTTAAAAAGTGAAAAAAATTAACAATTGAAACAGTATCATGGATGTCTCAGTTTTTAATCCATCTAGAGAAGTCCAATCTAATATCCAAGGTCACTAGTGCGAAGCTTCTATGCGATGTGTTAAAACTAAGCATATGTACTAGTTTGCATCTATTTGTGTTGCAAGCCAACTGAATTTGGAAATCATTTGCATTTGTGTACTTACATAATTTGACAATTTTGCCCATTCTCAACTAGTTTATTTTTAACTTGCTTCATCAATTCAGAAATGGTAAATAGTTACTGCTTACTCTGCATTAGTGTGCAGGGTATACTGCATTCAACTTTGCAAATAAAACTGAGCCACCATTGGAGACTCCGTACTGTGAGTTCTTTGCTCCAAAAAAGTTTAAACATGAAAGAATGAACAGAAATTAAACAGCAGCACTAAGCAATGATATTCATCATTCATGTCCTCATTCATCATATTCATGTCCTCTCTGTTAGGCTCATAATGCCTCTCAAGTGGTGAACATTTTTTCCCCCTTAACTTTTGCATTTAACTTTCCTCAGCTCATTTTGTGCAATTCCTCTTTAACTTTTAAAAATATCATTTGACAAATTTCGAGGATCTAAACGTTTTTCCAACAGACACGTTTGTTAAATTAATTTCTAATTCAAAATGTCATGCTTTTGCACTTCATGCATTCAAAATGTCATATACAAGTGGCATGGCAGCAGACTATGGAAATCTTGGCTTGATGAGGAAGATGGGAAGGAATATAGTAACAGATGCTCACACATATTTATAGACTATTGTACATAGAGACAGACACACAGCAGGTAAGGCTAGGACAGAAAGGGATGCAGTTCTTCTCTAGAGCCCCTGCATGATAATTTAGAACTGGTTAAATACTGCTGGTTACAATATGACTTTAAACTTATTTGCCAGTATGGCTGGAAATTTCTAGTTCTAGTCAGACTGTCAATTTTCTTTACCTTTCTAATAGCAGGTCTGCTGCCTCCTAATGGCACAGCTAACCCTGCTGCAAAGAATCCTACAATGTTTTGCTGTTAACAGCAGACCTGCTGATCTGCAGCAAGCTGAGCGAGGATGCCAGGGAAACAACATGATACAGCACCTATTACTTATGGAGCTCAAGGCCACTTATTTGGTTCATTCCAAGTTCTCCACATAGCTCAGTTGTCCAAAACCGCCATAAAAATGGTCGAATACTAACACAGAGGTGGTGTGGGGTGGAATAAGGCCTCTGCGTTTTAACCGAAATAGTCTCGGGCTCAGAGAGATCACTTCAGCCAGTGTAGCATGGGCACCTAGCTGTTAGACTGTTCACAACCCATGCAGATGAGAGGCACGAGCACATGCTCACACTATGGTCACAGATACCCCGTGTATTACCAGAAACTAAGAATCCAGAGACTCCAAGGTGTCCAGTGATGAAAAGAGGGCGAGAGACCTCATGTGGGGGACTTAAATGCAGTTACAGAGCCAATAATTGGAGGGCACAGGGGTGGAGAGAGGGCAGGGGGACACAACAACCATCAGTATGGAGAAGGGAGGGGTGGAGTAAGGGACCAGGACAGCTCAACTGACCAAAATATCATGGGTTGTTTCTTCATGTACTTAGAGTTGTGAAGTTATTTCAGAGTCAACCCACCAATGGTAAGTGGTTTCTTCTGTACCTGGGCTTTCTGGTTCCTTGTCCTTCATCACAACATAATACTTATGTATTTGGCAATCCTGGAAGTATTTTCAGTATTCTTCTCTTCCTCTGCTCCATGTTCCTCCTTACTTCTCTGCACTGGAAAGCCGAACTTCTCAATAACAGCAGGAGTAGCCTTTCATCGTTGCTGGCAGGTGACAAAGACTGTGAAGAAGCCCCAAGACAGATCTGCAGTCTGCTAGCCCTTACCTAAGTTGCTTCAGTTGCCAGCTTCTTTAGGTACTCCTGTAGAGTGTTCAGAGAGTGTTTAAATAGTTTCCTAATGCTGCTTTTTCAATTAACCAGTCACAGGTGCTGGCAAGAAACTGCATTAAGTTGTTAGCCCTGGGATTGTGTGAAACAAATATATTCAGGTGATGCAAAGATGACCACAACCCATGGCTGAAATGCAAAGAGTAGGTTTATTCCATCTTGCTGGCTGGAGGATTCCAAAAAACCAAGCAGAGACATATACACTGCTAAGTTCATTTTAAAAGGGGCTAAAAGGACAAAGCCAGAGCCCTGCATTATATAAGAGAATGGAGCATGCACAAATCTTCACCAGGCTGTGTTCTACAATCTCAAAACTCTCTTATCTCCTTTCTCCACTATCTAGTCTGAGAAAATTCCATTTCTTTTTCAGCTGACAGAAAGCAGCTCAAAGCAAACCCAAGTCTGAATTTTCTCACGCTGAGTATTTTCTAACATCTCCCAGGTACAAGGTTGCTCATTAAAAGAAAGTATTTCTAAAAACAACTCATTTTTCTCTCCCCTTTCCAATCTTCAGTTTTTCAACCCTTTCCTCCCCACGGGGATAACTTTTGACCAAAAATGGTGTATATATTAAAATGCCTAGGAAGCTCTTTTCTATTTGGCTTCAGTAACCTTCATTAAGATATTTGGTTTTAAATATTCTCAATCTGAAAGAGAATCATAAAATGTTTGCTACTCACAATCCAACTGAGGACTACAGAAAACATTCTAGAGATAAAAGTACCTGTTAACTATTTTTGCATATTGTCAGAACAGTATTTCAAATTTTCTCTTTAGAAACTCAGGTTTTAAACAAATAACAAAGACTCAACAGTCCAGAAACTGAGGTAACTTCTCAGTCCATTTCATCACAGCCTTCAGTGAAAATAGAATTTAGCACCCTTCCCCTTAAATACAACTTCATGGTGGCAGTGAACAATGATGCAGACAGACAAAAAGTGACAACCTTTCTCACCTTGGGGCACTGCAAGACTGTGTTTCACAAGATACAAAAAGATGAGAGAAAAGGTCATTTTTTGCTGCCCTTTTTTTTTTTTTATGTTTCTAGTCCTGAAATTCATCTGCAAAGCAAGAGAGTCTTATAAAAAAAGAGGTCAAACACAAGAAGAAAAAGAGAAAATCTTATTCTTTTTTACATGCTGCTCCCATAATTTTCATTATATTGGAGTTTAGAATCTAATAAAACCACTACTTTGCAAAACAAATTGGTACTGAATCACTCAATACTAACGCTATAGCAGCCTCTAGTAAATAGTGTGGCCATCATAGCTGGGTTTTCTCTGCTTATAGAAATTCAGGGTATAGCTGGTGATAAGAGTTTATGGAACAAGCTCAACACCCTCAGCAAGTAGGAAAAACAAGCCACAATGATCATAATTCTATCTGAAACCTTTAAGATAATTGTTTAGTATCTATCTTTTTATTATATATGTGTGCACTATAATTCCAAATTTCTGTAACATCACAAGTCAAAACTGTATTGTGCCAGGAATGTAAAAATAAATTGATATAACTTTTCTGGACTCAGGACCTCATCTGGTTGTCACATATCAGTTGTATGCCAGAACTCGTCCCAGCCATAAAATAAGGAACCTGTTTAAATTAAAATTCAAGAACTATGTTGAAAGAAAAGCTCAAGAATTGTATCTAAAAGCAAATGGTTGTTTAAATACATCTGTAATTAGGGTGATTTATTATAAATATACATTCTGTATACATGTACCTTCATAAATGCACACACCCTTGCACACATGCACACACACACATTGTCCTGGTTTAGGGCAAATATGTAGGAGGAAACCTCTGGAGGGTCTCCTCTAGGAAGAGCCGATTCCAATCGCCCCTCCCCCTACCGGTCCGGGAAGAATTTCCTTAGAGAAAAGTGGAAAAAACTATTTATTTAACACATAGAATATTTACAAGTATAGGGAAAAATTGGATAATATGAAAACAATGAAACCTCTCCTTCCTCTGAAGAGATGGTAGATTCAGAGTCCGTCTGAGTCCGGTTCAGTTCTCCAGTGGGGGGACGATTGCCGGGCCCGGCTGTAGCAGTCGGCGAGGGTGGGGGAGGGGCCCCCGGGCGTTCCCTGGTGTCCTGGGCTCACGCGATGCCAGCCCCACAGAATCCCGGGGAAGGAAAGAAGCCCCAGGGTCCGGGGTGGAGGGGAACCCGGCCGCGTGCAGACCCCGCTCTCTTGACCTTGGTTCGTAGTAATCTGCGGGACGGGGGGCGATGATCCCGGGGAGCTGCGAGTTCCGGCCGCGCTGGAGCCACGCGCTCCCTCCTCTGCTCTTCTCTTCCTGCTTCCTGCTGCCGCTCCGCCTCTTCCTCCACCTTCACCTTCACCGTCCCCCTTAGACCAACTCAAAGCTGCAGAACCCAACGTCCAGCACAAGCCAGGGGACGATTGGGGATACAAACAGGCCATATGGCTAACCCAGGACACACATACACCTCATTTTTGTATGTTCACGTATACATGCATTCAGCTGAAAATCTCACTATGCAATAGAAAGTAAAGAATAAACTAAGCTAAAATTCAAGAGGAAGAACTGGACATCCTGGTCCATTGAAGTGCTGAGGCTGAATTAAACTCTTAGGCACAAACTGATATTCCAGCTATATCTTCATGAGGTGACACAGAGGACATTTTTCCTCTCAGTTCACAAAAAAGTATAAACCTGAAAATCCTTAGGATACTACAAAGGTTCTTGTGGATAGCTTTTTGGACGATATGGGACATGGAAAAGTACTGGAGTTCTATGGCCCAACCTTAGGGTCATCTCAGAACGAGTTGATAAACAAGTATGAGGAAGCCAATGTTTAGCTGAATGTCAAGAGGATGTGAAAGACGGAACCCAGAGGATGTGAAATACGGAACCCAGAGCAGGGGAGTAAGATTTGCTGGCGCCACAGCTGTGCATCTGGATGGAGCATGATCAGCGCATGCTGACCAATCCGAGGAGAGACTTAACGCGTGGACAGTATCATTTAACCAATCATGTATGGACACGATTATATGCTGGCGTGGACAGTATCATTTAACCAATCATGTATGGACACGATTATATGCTGGTCTATATAACTGTTTGCTTTGTAGTAATAAAGTTGGAACATTCACGATAACTCCATGAGTGCTGTGACTGATTCCCGCGTACCGCGACAGGTTCTCTAAGTCTTGGCCTAACTATCATGTTTTGGAAGTGACTGTGGATTATAGAAGCCAACTAGAGAAATAAGATGCGAGCCCAAATGCACAATACAAATCACTGCTGCCATCATAGACACAGAAAAAAAAAAAATAGAAAGAGCATGTTTGTGGTTTGAATGTGGCCCAATCTCTAACGCAAAGAAATTGAGAATTCTGTGAGGTACATGCCTTTACCTTCAGATTTGTTACCACTTACTTAAAATAATTTGAGTCTCCAGCTGTTTCAATATAAATAAATATCTATACATGGAAAGGAAAACAAAGGATGAGAGAGCAACCTCTTGTATTTTCCTACCAAATATTTCAAGGCCAAAGGAATAGGAAATAAATGTTCAAGAAAGAAAGGGGAGGGGGAGAAAACACAAAATGAAAAAGGAAGCATACCTTTGCAATGAGATGTTTCTGAAGATTATACCTAAATCTGCTTCTTTTGGTTTACTGAACTCTGATCATTTTTCTTGAAGGATTAGTGGCAATTATCATTAAGGCTCAAGCATTTAACTGTGACTGCTGCAATAAATCTTATTAAAATAACTGAAACATACTTTTTTGCATGTGGCAACCTGTCTCTGAATCACAACCATCTGTACAGAGTTAGAGCCTGGTGCACACAGATGGCAGTAAAACAACTATAAAGCTATACCATTCTTTAATCATAACTTCTAACACGACTAAACAAAGTGAAATTTGAGTCAGACCATTAGCATTTGAAAGACTATATGATGACTGTAATTAACAAGTACACTTTAGAATCCCTTTATATAATGTTTTATTGGTTTCTGATTGAAAAAATAGTAACAACATTTGCACTGGGCAAGTGTTTCCATCTTTGACAGCTCACTTAAAAAAATCATATGTTAACAATAGAATCTCAGTCTTAAAGTTTTTATACTGCACAGCTCCCTTACAGATTTAAAATGACAGTGAAAGGTAGTAGAATGATTTATTCCTTCTTGCTTAAGGCACAGAATCATGAATGCTTCAGGTCAGTAACTGCAGGGCTACACTAAACCCCTGTCACTCCAAATCAATTACAAAGTGAGCATCTGTACTCTCTGCGTAGCCCTCAAGGAGGGGAAAAAAAACAACAGCACAACCAAAAAAAAACCAAAAAACCTGAACTCCCTCCCTAAAAAAAACCCCTAAAACAAACAAAAAAAATCCCCCTGCACAATACGTACAAATGCTGGGGCTCTGAACATGAACAGCTCCTAAATGAAGCCAACAGACAGCTACACAAATGTTTCTCTTCTGCATAATACTGTAATATCTGCTACATCCAGCCTCATCTATTAGATAGAAGGCACCTGAATATTTCTAATTCAGATGCCAGAACTCATAGTAATTTTGGTTGGAGGTGATACAGGAATTTATACTATCGGCTGTTAACCCATTCAAGATCCTAAAATGCAATCACTAGACAGGTTTTGAGACCTGTAAGGCTATTAGCAAAATACTCTTTCCCACAGAGACAATAATATTTCTGCCATAATCTGTCTTTGCTTTACCTAATAAAGCTTAATTTTTAAAATGCTTCATCATTCATCTCCTGTTCACTTCCAAAGAATCTATGGGCAACAAACTTCCTTCAATTTTATTACCCCACTTTTACCTAAAATAACATGGGGAAGAACAGGGAATCACAAAAAAATACATTTCCATGGCTTAAAAATTTACCATTTATCATCTGTCCCACATCAACTAATAACAGAATGCTTTTACTCATTACAGAAGCAAAAACAAAGGTAAATCTTGTTGGATTTGAAATTAACTTGAAGTCTGCACATGGTCTGTTACATAGTTCATGTGAAGAAAGGTAGCTTCTCAAGCCATGGTGACTTGCTGCAAAACCATTAATGTTTCAGAAAGCATTTTGTGGCATCCTCTACTTGCTTCACTGTGAAGAGAGCTCTCAGAGAAATCAAAAAGGAACTGAAGAAGGCAGCAGGTCCCCAGATAAAGGCTGCTGGTACTATGTTGTTAGACTGTCAAAGCACCAGATGAAAATGAACAAATTTAGATTTAAAGTACTTGAATAGGCTGTCTTGGAATTTAAATAGATAACTTGGTCTCTTAAAGTATAGATCAGTTACAGAAACATTTCACAGAATATACAAAAGAAGTTTCATTAGGAAATTATTCACCAAAATGTCTACAATGTTTGTCTCTTACAAACACCTTGTTCTTGTACAGTATTAAACAGGCACATCTTTATCTCAGTCCTTTGTCAGTTCTGAGTACAAATAATACAAGACAGATGTGGTGAATGTATATGTATCTTGTGAAGCATAATAGCAATTCCTTGATGGGCTTTGGGTAAGCATTTGCCCTCCCTGGGGCATATTTGAACTGTTTGTGATTCTTTGCTGCCAGCTACACAGCTTGCTACCTGTCAGGAACTGGAATTGGCAGAAAACAGCTGGTAGAAATCAATGGATGTGCCAGTTCTGGTTCATCCAGCAGAGATGCTATGGAACAGTGCCGCAATTCTGATTGGAATTAGGCAGCACAAACAAGTTTTATTTGCTCATAGCTTCAGTGCCTCCTCAGTTAGTGAATATTCAGGTTCAGATGATGTTAAGTGATTACTAAGTTTTAAAACCTGAAATTCAAATAAAAAATCATAGAAGAAATCAGTTGTAAGCTGGGAAAATGCCAGTTGCTCTATAAGTTGTACCACAAATGCCACTGTGAGTCTGTGTCAAGAAATGTCAGCAGTGCTATTGGATGTGTCAGTCCTGGAAACATGAAAGAAGATCTCAGGGAAACTGTAGAGCTTTAAGAACAGCAGCCTTCAAGTGCAAGAACAATCTAACCCAATACTCTGTAAAAAGCTATGAGAATAAGAAGACCAGTCTGCCTTGGCAGTTAACTTATGACAGAGCTCCAGGACAAGGGTGGGAGGATGATGCAGATACTGGCTACAACAAAATTTGGAAGCATTGCCTGGGCATGGTATTAGGATGCTGTGGGGAAAACCATTTATTGGACATATGCAAGGAATTTAAATAGCAAAATGAAGAGCTTCTGCTTTACATTAACCATAAAAATCTGAACAAAGAAGAAGCAGAGACGTTGAAGAATGTGGGTGATTTCCAAGAGTAGACACAGATGAGGATGAGTCACTCCGTATCTTTTTTGCCACAGTAATCCCCATCAACTTTTTCCAGGCCTCCATGATAGGGGCAAGATTCATGAAGACTAAGACAAGGGGATGAACATCAAGCCAGAGGTTACCAGAGACATCTTCATCCACAGAAATCTACCCATCTAGACAAAGCATTCAAGAAAAAGCAGCTGATGTTCTACCAAGGCCACCTTCCACTATCTCTGAAAGATGATGGTGATCAGGGAAGGTCCCTGACTGTGGGAAATGGGCAAACATCACAGCCACCTACAAAAAAGACCAAAAGGAGCCTTTTTTGAACATGAGGTTGGACTAATAACATCTTAAGATCCTTTCCAACCTGAATGATCCCATAAACCTTTATTAGAAAAAGTAACTCATGGCAACAAATGTGAAAAAAAATACTAAAACACCTTTACCATATCTCTAAATAGATAAATTAGATGGATTAGATGGATTAGATAGATAGATAGATAGATAGATAGATAGATAGATAGATAGATAGATATCAGTTTGGATAAAAAAGTGTACATATAACTCTCTCGGTCAGAATTTATACTTACAAATTGGTTTATCAGCACAGAGTTAGCGTTAAAAAGAGAGGGAAGAATACCTGGAGAGAGAGGAGAAATCAATTTTAAAATAGTTCTGTTACATCATCTCCTATCAGATGTACACACACTGCATAAGCCCCCTACCTATGTACTCTAGAGCTGAAAATGTCATTTTCACACAGGATACAGTAAGAAAAACAACATCTGCACTTTAAAGGAGGAAAACAAAAAAAAATACAAGAAAAAATAGGAAGAGAAGATTGGATCAGATTGGAATTAAATGTATTTTAATCTTTTTGTCACAGAAAAAGATTAAAATACTTGCCCAGGCCAAGCGAAAACTAGAAAGGAGAAATTAGCTATGAAAAGAGGTCCTTGAGACATCACAACTAAGTTTGGAAGCTAAGCAAAGGCCTTGTTAATAATTTTTAAGTGTGAAGTGGTTGCCTTTCAGATCTGAATGGGGTGAGCTGATCTGATGCTAATATGGTGGGTTGATATTCAGTGGACTCTGGGTGTCCATCATTCCCCTTCTCACCAGGACAGGAGACAGAAAGTATAATGGAAGACTCAAAGGTCAGGATAAAGACAAGGAGGAATCACTTACCAGTTACCATCATGGGCAAAGCAGATTTGACTTTGGGAAATTAATTTAATGTATTAATAATGAAATAGAGTAGGATAATGAGAAATAAACAGAAATCTTATAACACATCCCCACACCCCCTCCCTTCTTCCTGGGCTCAACTTCACCCCTCAGTCTCTTCCTCCTCATGTGGAGTGGAGAATGGGTGTAGTGATCAGTACATCATAAGTTTTCTCTGTGTTCCTTACTCTTCATGGAGAGGATTCATCACTCTCTTCCCCTGCTCTAGGGTAGAGTGTTTCCCATGGGAGAGTGGGGTACAGTCCTCCACCAACTCTTCCAGCATAAGTCTCTCCCACAGACTGAAGTTCTTCACAAAGTGGTCCAGACTAGGGCCCTCCCACATGATACAGTCCTGAAGGAACAGATTGCTCTAGCATGGACCTCCTCAATGGGGTGGAGTCAGTCAAGGACTTCTTTCTCCAGCATGAGTCCTCCCCAGAGTTACAAATCCTGCCAGCAGGCCTGATCCAGTTGTTGATGCACTTTTTTCCCCTTTCTTATGTACATTATCCCAGAGATGACACAGCCATCACTGATGGATTCCGGTTTGGCCTTGTCCAGCTGCGTGTCTGTCTTGGAGGTGGCTGGCTTTGCCTCTGTTAGATATGAGGGAAGCCTCCAATGTTTTCTCACAGAAGCCATCCTGGTAACCCCACAGCTACAAAACCTTGACCCACAAATGAGTACAGCTAGTTACACCAACTTTGGTAGAATTACCCCAGTTTTTCATGGATGCACATGCACACAATCACATATATATGTATAAGGAAAATAAAATTATGAAGGATGCAAGCTTTTGTAAATGCACCATTAAAATGTGGAAACAGCAATTTACACTCTTACAGAGCCTCCTTGTCTTCATTGTCAGCACTATTACCTCAGTCAGCTCTGAGAGATTCTTCTGTTACCCATGCTTACCGTACAGTAACTGTGCATTTCATCTCATCTATGAAGAATGCAGGTCAGATGCATTCTCACACACACACAAATTCACATTAAGCATCACGAACACCCACAGTGAACTCAGAATCTGCCTAGACAAGACTACTGGTTTTGTAGTGACCTTTACTTTAACAATAGTCAGTAGATGTCTGGGAGCTAGAACATCTATTCACTTAAGATGGAGCCCTAAGCTTGACTGATTTGGCAGTCATTAATTATTTATTAGTTATATTTATTTATAATATGTTGTTTATAAATTGCTGTAATTTTATTATATAAATTCATACTTAAAAATCAATTACATTATTGAAATAACATAATTTGTTGAAGAGAACATATCATAAGTATCATCTCCCAATCAAATATTCAGTAATTTTGTAAAGATCATTGAGAAGAGATCCAAGGTGAAATAGAGATGTGGTAAATTTGCCAGAATTGATGGACAAACAAGTCTCTATTCTTTCATGCATGTTTTTGAATTAAAAAAAGTTCTCAAAGCCAACCAAGTTGTAAGGAGCTATTTTCAAAATACAATTAGAAAAAATAAAAAACAATATATAAACTTTGTATATGCAAAGGGAGGTTTTTTATATAACTGCTTCCTGATGAGACTTGATATGAAATCAAGGTGGTACTATTTTACAATTATCCCAGGTCTAAGGAGAAGAATGTGGGAGAGACGGGCATGGTGATGGTTCAAACAATCAGGGGGCAAGATGCCAACATGCGCAGTAACCCAGGTGCAGAGGGAAAGCACGCACACCAGCTCAGGCAACAAGCTGGGTGTTGAGTAAAATAAGAAAAGAGGCAAACCCTGTGAGACAGGGTACCGTTTCTTTGTCTTTACTCAGGTCATCTCAGCTTCCCCATGATGATCCCATAATGGGCTATAATTGACTCAACTGCACTGATGCAGTAGTGTCAGCTACAGTGTGTTATGTGTCAGACAATGTTTCATCATCCAGTATTACATCATCCAGCATAAAACTCTTCACTCCAGGGGTGGTACCTGGATTTTCACCTAGCCTAAGCATAATATAAACCCAATAGATTTTGTGTCTCACAGACTTCTTCCATCATCCCCAAAGAATCAAGACCATCTCTTCAGCCAATGGAAAACAAAACTGCAATAATAAAGTCTTGTTGCAAGGTCTGTGAGTGATGATATGTTTTTACTCTTTCCTTTGTTTCTTCCTTCCTGTAATATTTTTATGCTTTCATACTGCTATATTACTATGGATAACCATATATAGTAACAAAAATGGCTACACATCTGCTTCCCATTGCAACCATATTGTTCTAAAATAAACCCTGCATAAATATATTTACAAACCCCCATCAGTTTTGTTTTACTCTAACCCACCCTAAGGGATCTGTTAGCAAGGATCTGGGTTACCCTTGCCTTCTAGGGCAGGTCATAACACCTGTTCTTCAGAGATCTCTGAAATACTGCACCAGTTGGAGGACAAACCACAGCGTCTTCTAACTTGTCACTATAGTGCACAACACAATAACAAAATCACAAATATTATGGTTTAAAAGAAAACAGGAATCTCTGTTTTAAAAGACTGTAAGGGACCACCAGTAAGAACAACCTGATGAAAAGCAATGTTCTATGATACACAAGATGTAACAGAACTTAATACTTAAAATCTATGAAGATATCAAAAACTTTTATTTACTTGAAACAAAATATTAATTCAGTACAGCAAAAGACCAAGATTTTCATTTAGGTTTTGGTAATGTGAATTACTGAAAATTCAGCAGTATTTGTGATCAGGCTGCTATTCCATGTTTCCATCTGAAATGTACAATATTTAATACTGAAGTGCCTCCCAGTCTCCATGCCAACGCTTCTCTGCTTTTGCATCCTTTGATACTTGTTATTCTACCATGACCTCCACAGTCAGTCCAGCTTAATTATGCTTCTGTCCTTCTATGCCTTCTTTTATCAGGATACTTATCTCCTTCTGAAACTATGCATCACGTCTTTTTCCCTTCCTCCATTAACACAACATTTGTCTGCAAATAATAGCTCCAATTAAAGTGAAAACTCTTACTACTAGGGAAAAAAATGGATGTGCAGATGTGTTTGATAGCTTCTAAGGTAATCATGCAAATTTAGAGGCCTTTCCTTTGTCTCTTTATCAACACATTGCCCTCTACAGCTACTATTTTATTTCAGGATGGTAGAACTGATTTCAAACAAAACCAGTTTCTTTTGTTTTATGGACTAATAGTTGTGTTATTTGAAACCACAAGAGCTATGATCGTTTATTCTAACTCATGGTCTGACTCTAAAATGCGGCATGGATGTTTTTGCTTTTTCAGACAGGTATAGGACAAATCAAATCATATACTCCAGTATTTACTTCACCCAGTGCAATGAAGAATCTCTTTGCAGAGATTATATCTTCTAATGTAAGGAATTCTTCATTCACTGAAGAATTGGGAAGAAAAATTCACACTAGGACCTTGCATTTCACAAGTTTTTGAATGAATTGATGAGTTACTTGACTTTGGTGGGGGGGAAAACAATAAATTATGTGAGGCATTTAAGCTTGTAGAAAATATCCCTTAACTGGTGTATATATGGAGATTGTATACATAATTCTCTAGTAAATCTAACCACTGCAGTCTAGGTATGCAGAAAAAGGGTTTTCTTTCTGTTAGCACATGACGTCAACAATGGGTGCCTGTAAACTGCTAGGCAACTCATCTATGAACTCCCTACTAATAAATATAAAATAAAAACTTTTCATGAACATTCTTATCTTGGAAATAGAAAGCCGGTTTTTACTATTTTAAATTTTATGCTTTTCTGTAGAAATATTTATAATGTTAAAAAGAACTTCAGATACTTTGTCTGATGATGAAATGCCATAATTAAAATATTCCAGGAGTCATGTAGTCTATTCTCTGCAAGATACAAGTTCCTGTACAAAAGCAAACCTTTTCTTTCACATATCCATTTGCCCAATCAGGCTGTTGTCAAAGTGTTTGAATGATAGAAATTTAAAGTGTTTGAAAAGCTTTTCCTCTTCCACAGTTTTTAATCCCTACTGAGTTCCCTTCCAACTAAGAGAAAGATTCAAAGGCTTGCAGCCTTTGCATGGCTGGTGATGTCTCAGCACTGAAGATATTCACATTTACTCTTGCCATGAGAATAATAATCATGGCTAAAATGGCAGCTCTAGTATGCATTACTGTCCAAGTGAACAATTCTTGTGGGTTTTTTTGCCAAGAAGAAAAGCTTTTTGTAACAGCTACTGAATATTAGGAGCAGCAAGATATACGAGCTGTTCCAGATTACACTCCCTAATCACTTCAAGTACAGCCAGTCAGGCCTCAAATATGGAACTTCTTCACCAGAAGGTCAGACTAACTTCAAATACCTTTGTAAATATCTTCTTTATGTTGGTATTTCTTTAAAGGGAGTAAAATAATACCATTATTTTCAGAAAACTTTTTAAGTTTTCATTTATTTTCAGAGGAAAATAAATTTCAGGTGGTGATCCTCCATTATTTTAAACTCCTAATCCCTCTAAGGTGCAATTACAAGTCAAAGGAGTTCTGTTGCACATCTACCCATTCCTGGTTAGTTGGGTTTTTTGTACATGTTGTACCATAATGGATGCTAAGAGTGTCTGATTTTGGGTAGCCATCTGATCACACAGCACACACCTCCATGACTCACTATCTAACCTAAAATTGCATAATTTACCCTACTTAATTTTGAAATTATTCTGTACTACCTTTACATTATAACAATTGCAAGGAGCAATAGCAGCATTCTCTTCTCCATTCTCCATCAACACTGTCACACGACTCGGAAGCAAAATGAATTTAATGAAATTACTAAGCTTTAAAGACATTAAATTTTTTATTTGAATGTTGTGAAAAATAACAGTGTTCCTTGACTAAATGTTGGTGAACAATTAACTGAATTTCTGAGTGAAAAGCAGACTACAGCTTTCCACTTTCAGGACTCATGGGGCAAATGCTCAGCTCAAAGCCAAGCAGTCCTGAAGACACTCTCCAAGCAGACTGGGTACCTTCCCAAGTCTGTCCTTCTCCTTATGTCAATGGACTGGAAACAGCTGCAGTTCCTGGTCAGAAAGTCACCCCTTGTGCAAGGAAGTAATTATATATACGAATTACTGACACTTTCTCCTTCAAACCTCTCCTAGTCACCAGCTGTAATTTCCCTTGTAGCTCTAAATAGCTTTAGCATATCTCATAGAGCAAATGTGCTCCACCAGAGCTACAGGTCTCTGTAGCTCAAGTTGAAAAGGAGCTGAGGGTAATTTGGATCCAATTCACTGAATTCAGCAGTGCTATCAAAGCAGCCTGCACAGAGATCTTTGAGTTTCCTAAGGCAACTTGTGTTCCCCTGGGAAGCACAAGGGAATGCATGCATGCAGTTCCAGAAGTCAATTTCTGTATGGAAAACCATTTTGTTTTCTTCTTTTACCTTATTGTATTTGAATAGCCAGCCCAAAGGGATGATGAAGTATCACTTTTGCATGATCACCTTGCTTCAGAAATACCTTAAACAGATCAATGATGCTCCTCTGAAAAAGGCAATGAGTTTTTTTCTTATTTGTTTGCTCAAGTTATTTTTTGTTCCAGAAAATCCTGGTGCATTTTTAGGTGGGGTAGCAGAAAACAAAATTTCTATATTTCATCTCCAGAAGCACTCCTACATTTCTCTCAAGGAGAAAGTAATGTACAAATACATGCCAAATCACTTCGGCTTTTGGTAATGAGCTGAGGTCCTCTGGAATTGTCTGCATAAGTGCCATAAATTCAATTGCGAGAATATAAAAGACCATTACAAATAACTATTTTGACATAATTGGAGGTGATAGAGTTTGGTATCTCTCTCACTTTCTGCTCTTAATATTTTAGTTATCTCTATCTTACTTTTAGTCCATGGTTTATTTTATATTCTTGTTCTTCAATTAATTAATATGATTGTTTTGTATAAGAAAGCAATTTTTTTTTTTATTACATAAGTTTTTTCAATGTCTTAAGATTTCTGTGCTGCTTTGATCCAGAATCTCCTGTCATTTATTCTTGGAATACAAGTTCTCAATCTGCAAAATTACTACAGACATTCATTGAGTAACATATCCAAAGAAGCAAAAGAAATACCTAAATGAGATTATTTGGGTCATTTTGTAAACCTTGGCCAGTAGAGATTATGAAATTCTAAACAAGAATAATTAAATTAAACTATTGACCATATTCTTCTCATCAATAAACCTAATTTTATGAAACTTGTAGGATATGTTAAAAAATAATTTTGAAACTGTTAAGTAAGAGAATGAAAAAGAGACAGTATTAGACTCTATATTATTTAGTAAAATATTAAAGAAGACATCTATTAGTATTAATTTCACCATCAAAAATTTTGGAAGCTGGAGAATGGTAGTAAGCATTCATTTTTTTCACAAACATATCTGGTCCCAGAGGTGGACCTTGACTGTTGTATAATAGTTTAAAGCAGGTACACTGAAATCAGTCTTGTGGACTATCAAATTGCTGAACCTAGGACAACATTTGTTTCCATGCATTTCACTTTCACTCATGGGCTAAACTGTAACTTAAAACTGTTCTTGAAAATGTTAGGCGTATTTCTGCATTAGGAAGAATAGAATTGTTTACCCTTGGGATCGAGAATTCTTGGTATCAAGTATATCCTATATATCATATTTCCTTACATGGTAGGAAGGAAGGGTAAGAACACAATACAAAAAATGTAGGCATGAAGTTCCCTGGTACTGCTGATGAGGGCAGAATATGGGTATTCTGATAGTTTTCTCCACTGTGACTTACAAAAAGGCTGGAGAAGGCTACAGAAAAGGAAAGGCAGAATACCTCTGCCTTGTATCTCAACTGAATCTTCCTGCCTATCAGCATCATGGATTTGACATCAGGATATCGAAGAGGATGGAACACTCTCCTCATTGGAGGATGGAACTCTGACATTGCTTCTTAATGTTGCTTGTATAGATCCAACATAGATGATTGCAGTACTTGTACCCTTATAATTTCCATTTTGTGTTTTCCAGATTCCAGCTCACCAGAAGAGCTTGATTTAATGCCTAACAACCTGCATGGGAAAAAGGTTTAGTTGCTCTAGCCAGGGAAAGATTTCTGTGATCAAAGTGTACAACTGGATTTTCATTGACAATTCTGTCTCCCATTCATATAATGTATTAATCATAGTTTACATAAAATTATTCTATTTCATCAGACAATATTATTTTGACCCAGATGGCAAAATTAATTCAGACTGAACAGCTTCAAGAAAGCAGATGGGAACAGAGGCTTTTAAACCTCTGGAATTGTCCCAAATATACTGACACTCCTGGAAAAAAACCCAAAAATAACCAAACCCCAAAAAAAACCCAAAACAAACAAAAGAAAACCAACAAAAAAAACAAAACCAAAAAAACCCCCAAAAAACCACACAAACCCCCAAAAAGTCTACCAACCAACCAACCAACTGACCAACCATCCAACCAACTAAAACCCCTAAAAGGTTTTCTGACAATAACCACAGAGGGCTCAACAGAATTTACTTTAGCTACAGAATGTAAAATCATCCCAAAATTTAGCATAGAAAAATAAAAATATGAAGCCCATACTTCCCACAGTTGAAAAAGTAATCATGTTTTACTAACTTTAAAATGTTCAGGAAATGAGAAACAATAAGGTACTTAAGCTGGTTTAAAAGATTGTTTACTCACAGAGTTCAAAGCACCTTACTAACATAAGCAGGTCTTATTTTTTTGCGTGATTATCTAAACTCTTAATTTACTGGAAAGTTGGTTGTTAAATCTTTATAAAATTCGGAATGTTCTGCCTGGCACTCTGCCACCCCATTCTTCTGGTTTAGTGGCCACCAAAGGGTGGCTGTTGCAGAGACCATGCTGTTTGCCCTGCCCACTCCAGGAATGTTGCACTGAAAAGGACCCCCAAATCCTCAGGTTTCTACCTGGCAGGCGATTAGAGATGACCCAGGAAGCCCCAGAAACACTCTCAGTATTTCACAATGAAATGTCACTCTGACCTTCTCTAAGCAAAATGTCAGAATTTTCATTACATGGAAAATTGCAAAATGTCATTTTTGTTGCAGTTCTGAATGGTACTATTTTTAATTTCCAGGACAGGAATTATGGTGTCTGTTTAACTCTTGTCAGTACACATTCACCTATATAGGAATATAGGCTTGATAATTTTTTGTCTAAAGTTTTAGAGGTTTTTTTTTTAACCAGAAAGAGAGTGACTCAGAAGTCAAACATACAATTCCCAGCTTTATGCTTAAAAGGTAGTTCCATTTTATTTGTGTTCAGAACAATTTTCCAAAACTTTCCTAACGTGGCCGGAGGCCACCATAACTCTGTTAGCACAACTGCATGAGTTCCTGAGGAAGCAAATTCTGGTAGCAGTTCAAAATTATTCCAGCAAAAATTTCAGGATACTAAAAAAGTAAAACAGCACCCATTTCCTCTACTCATGGTAAGAAAATACATTGTATACATGCCATCATTCCAGTGTGTAACCAAAACACTGTGCTCAAACTGTGTTAAAAATTGCTAAAGGAGTAAATTAACATAAAAATGGTCATTTTTGAGAAGCAAAGTTTCTTAATTGGCAGATTCAAGGGCTGAAAGCAAGCAGATCAGAAGGCATAGTAAGTGATTATTTGACCTCTCTGGCCACAGACACACTATCTGCTTGATGTAGTCTTGTCTTGGGAGACATAGCATCTTAGGCACCAGACCTGATATAAAAGACAAGGACAGCTTACTGCCTGAAGAATATTAATACTTGAAAAGACTGACATATTATCATTTGTTGGCATATCTCCAGCAGAACTCAGATATTTTAGCATTCACAGCTCCACCAGTTAATATTCTTTGACATCCATCCTGAACAGATGTTATTACCAAGGTTATCTGTAGTTCTGTCTTCTCTGTTGATGGACTGGGACAGTTTGGAAAGATGAGACTTTTTAGGCAGGAGAAACTCTTATTTTTTTTGTTTATTCAGGCCTCAAACAGTTTTATTCCTCATCCTCTCCTTTCCACATTGTCTTTCTAGCTGCTGTTCTTTTACATTTTTCTTTAAAAACATAAAAGTGAAGATCACTTTGCCCATTTTTTTCCATCTTAATTTTCAGTCTTAAAAACTGTGATGGTGCTTTGCTAATTCTTTTCTACTCTTCTCTGTTTAAGCAACTCCCACTCATCCCATCCAGTATCATCACTGGTATAGAGATAATAGGCAAGGGAGGGACCACATGCTGATAAAAATAGCTCTGGATGAGGTCACGTTCTTGCAGTAGAAGCAACAGAAGAAGAGGAATTGACAAGGAAAGGATATGGAAGATTGCTGGGGATAGACAAAAACCCACTAGAATGAGACTAAGAGTGTACGGAAGTATTTTGTCACTGCTCTGATTTATACCTTCTAAAACAGAATAAAAGAAAAACCTGTATTTTTGAACTGTAACTAACAATAACATCAATCACTAACTTCTAAATCGCAGAAGAGGGAGAGACAGAAGACAGTTTTGCAAAAATGTAATTATACAGTTATGAGCCAAGTTTGCACCTATCAATCATACAAAGGCATGAGTAAATAGCCAAATTACTAAAAAGGCTTCTGAATGAAACCTTTTGCACATTCACCTGCAGCAGGTATTTGACCCACTGCAGATGTAATGCATGCCTTTTTTACAGATTTTTTTATACTTTCCTTTAAAATAAAGATGTATGAAATGTCTGTGTTTACAGAAAACTAGGTTCAGCATCAACATTGCAGCTTGAATGGACTTTCAAAGAAGAAAACATCAATTTTTACTGTGACCTGTCAAATATGTACTACTGAGGTATATATATTTCTCTTCCTGTCTTTCTGCACTAACAATTCAATCAACAATAAGAAAAACTAGCAGGCTCCCTCTGCCTAAACCCCCTTTTCTATCTCCAAACAGTCTCATAGGAAGCACCAGAATTTACTGTCATTTCTGGCCTTTTGGTACCACAAAAATAATGACTTTTCCCCTGTTAATTTTTTATGAGATTTGAAAATCCCCAGTAACCCTGTTTTGGCATGTATGCTTTGCAGATTTCCAGTATCCAAATGCTTTTTGACTGAGATTTCCCAGTAAAGAGGTTGCTAATGCCGTTCAGCAAATTTCTGTATTTCGCATGTCCCCCCTAGAAGAAAACTATATTTTGATTACATAGCACTTGAGTCAATGTTTGCAGGGTTCAGAGAGGTCTGCCAGCCTGCCTGCCAGTGTCTAGGTCAGCATTGCACTTTTACTGATGAATTTAACTTATATCTCACGTGTATTTTGCAGAAAGGAAAGGATTACATTAGGTTCATATTAAAGGCAATTACACCTTTAATTTCTCATGAACAATCATATGTATAGCTGGGTCACTTAAGTGATTAATTAAAGCAGCTTCAATAAATGAACATAAAGTTGGAAAAATATAAAAATTAATTTGTAAAATGTGTGATCGTGTCTGAGCTATATTCCTATTTCCATTTCTAAAAGATAAATATTAATTTATCTGACAATCTAATACACTACCAGTAGAAGACTTTCAGGAATCCTATTCCTTAATTCTGAGTATTCATTGCATTCCTAGCTGTCAGGATATGTATGTACACACTGAACACTACACAAATGTTACAGTGGCTCTCATGCATTCCAAATTAATAAATAACCAATGAGAAGTAATTTTCATTAATTATGTATTATGAAATAAACAGATCTTTAAAAATGTAGGCAGAGCCAGTAAATAAAGCAGCTATTATCAAACCATAAATATACTTGGCCTATGATTAACCTTGCCGATGAGTGCAAAAGTTGACCACTCAACATGCAGCTTAAAACCAACCAGAACAAGAAAGAAAGAAAGGTTCTGTGTTTTGGTTTACCTTTTTTTACCCCTCTATGCTAGAAATACTAGAAATACAAAGTGGATTTTTCCTTTTGTATTTGATCTCTAAACTGCATTCTACTTTTATTTCTCTCTTTCTCATTTTTTGTGTAATATATCTTTTTTTCAAATTCTGTGGGAAAATATACATTTTCTTAAGCTGGGAAGAAATATCACAATCCTGCCTTTTCAAATCCAGATGTGGCCTTACATGTAATACTCTCTGCTCTGCTAGAACCCAGCAGACTCAGACAGTAGTTGCAGAAGTTCAATTCTACTAACACTTTATATTTTTAATCATCTGCTCCTATTTTCACTTTTACTTTATGAGCTGCAAAATTGTTTTTGCTACTTGCCTGCATTGCACAGACAACAACATTCAACATCTCTTTAACACCTGCAGCTTTACCAAGCTGAATTAAGAGATATCAGGCAATGTCTGTGATGTGATGTCTAGTTCCTTAATATACATGCTTGTATAAGCCTAATTACTTTTGATCAGAAACATATTATTTTTTATTGCCCACACTGCCAGCAGTGCAACGCTGTGGGAGAGGGTGCCTGCAGCAGCTCAGCTCCCTGCAGTGTGAGAGGGGGGAAGCTCTACCTGTCCCCGGCTTTACCCTGCATATCAAGGGTTCACAGCAAAATAGTCCTGACACTGACCTCTCAGAGACCCAGCAGCTGAAAAAGCCTTAACAAGGTGCAGCCTTAACACAGCAATGTGGCCCATAAACTATTATGAGTTGAAGGGTGGGGTGGGGGACCTGGAGAACGAGTAAGAGAGGAATGGAGAAAGAGAAAGATAGAAAGGAAAGGAAAGGAGGAGGAGGAAAGATTGGAAAATGGGATGATTTTCAGATAGGTTGGTATTGGCATATTCTTTTAACCTCTTTTCTGAATTTACACTGCAGTTGCATAGCAATGTGTTCTTAGCTAAGGGTCAGCTTCTGTCTTGCCATGTCTGCCTCTGTTGAGTCCTACCACACCACACCGAATTGCTTTAGCAACACCAAACATGCTCAAAACCACTCCAGAGAAAGTAGAGTTTATTTGCCTTAATTACAGGTGTCTAGCAGTCTGCTGAGCAAAGAGAGAGAGCAGCAACTGGAAATACAAGCCCTCTGCACAGTTTCATAGCATTTTATGATCTAGTACATCAAATACTATGCTTCCAGTGCAATCCAAATTTACAGGTGGTCTACCTGCAATATTTTCATTAAGATAGATTTACTTCTCTGGTGATTCTGCCTTTGGGGATCTTTGGATGACAACACTGCACTAATCAGAAATGGTTTAAAATATAGAACCTCAATGTCATTTTTCATTCAGCAGAATGCATTTGCCATGCATTTAGCAGGGCTTAACATGGAGTTGTTGCTACAGTGTCCAGAAGCATGGTTCAATGGTATACTGCCTGTCACAGCTGTATCCCTGAACTTCAGGAGCAACCCACCCAGAAGCTCCAGATGCTTGAATAGTGACACAAGATGTTACCAGGATTCATAAATATTTCAGTGGTTTATAAAAGTTGTCATTTAAATGATTTACAAAAATATCAAGTGCTACTGCAATAAACATCAAGGGAAAGAGTGCTGGATGGAGAAAAAGTCTTGGGTTTCAAGACAGAAGCTTAACACAATTTCAGCCTGAGAAGGCATTATATTTCCTACTGCAATCTGTACCCTTATACAACTGATTCTAGTTTCTTGTTGGTTCAGTATCTTCACCTTAATAAAGGTTCTTCTGACCCACTCTGTCAATGCCAGAAACATTCCTCCTTTGAGATAAAAACATTTACATGAATAACAAGTAGCTGAATAGCTGCAGTGCTTTTTATCGAGAGGTATGGCACACATTAAGTCTTCAAACAGGATGGGAATGGAGCTCTATCATTATGTGTTGCAACTCACTCATTCACTCTAAGAGCACAGCTGAATTATTTGTATGCATTATCTTTCATTGTCTATTCGGTTGTCTGGGAATGGGCAAAAGCCATGTGTTGTGCTAGAGGCTAATCAGCAATCCCGATTAATAAAGAGAAAATAGCTAAAATTGAAATATCATTGATGAGGCCATTTTATTTCAATAATAAAATATTTTAAAAATTAATATCAAGAAATATAAATTATTATTTCCTAATATTATGTGAAGTTATAAATAAGAAAATATTATTGGTGTTGTAGCAATGATAGTCTAAATAGATAGTCTAAATGGAATTTGACCAAATGATTTGCTGCAGTTAGAAACAACAATTTTTAAGGCTTCGATTTTCTCTATCAGATGTGACAAGAAACAGTAAAATCCATGTTGGATAGATGTTAGAAATAATTTTTATTAATTTGGATTAGTGTTTATAACAATGGTTAATTAGCTTGAGAGAATACTAGTTAGCCCTCCCAGCAAAAAAAGATATTAGCAAAGGAAAAGTTCATTGTATATGTAAGAGTCTGTAAAGTCAAGGTTTTATTTACTCACATAGTTAAGTTCCATTTGAGTTTGACATTTCGTGCTTCAAAGCTTAGGTCTTTTGAAGATACTTTACATGTCTTAAATGAGGCTCAGAATGGAGCAATCAGTTCTGGATGAGTGGTATGAAACATTTTAAGAAAGTTTTTTCACTTATACCTGGGTGTCTCTGTGCTTATCACCTATATATTCCTGACTGATTTTTCAGTTTCTACCACTCAAAGTGAACAAAACATACAGGATGTATGGACCCCATGGTTATGAATTAGGAATAATTACATTTTTGAGAGAGAAATGGAATGGACTTATAAAATTAATAAGTGAGGGAGACTGAATTCACAGTCTGGGTTGTAAGACATTATTTACTAGAAGCTACAGCTCTGCAGACAAAGTCAAATCTGACTGCAGTGACAGAAATGTTGGCCAGGAAGTAGTTTTTTCCTTGACCCTAATCCATTAATTGATGGGAAAAATTAAAGGGTTAAAAAGTGCCCTTTTCCAGAGATATATTTAGTAGGGATGAGGAGAATTCAGCTGATTGAGACAGAAGAAGAAAGGAACAAAACAGATAAGGGAAAAATAATGAGAAAAGATGACATTTCAAAGGGAACACATAACAAGAACATCACAGAAAAGGAAAAGTGAAGTGGGAGGAAGAGAAAGGGCAATAGTAGTTGGAAGAACTATACAAAAAAGGTGAGCAGAGTAAAATGTTTAGCATAACAGAATGAAGAGGAACATGACATTAAAGAGAATATAACTGAAAAAAACCCAAAGTGTATAGGCATGTGCAGAAACAAAACATAGAAGAAAAAAAGCAAAGTGTTAGGAAGAAAAGTAGAAAAGAGTGAAGAGAGAATTTTTTTATAAAAACACTGTAAATGTGCATAAACAGCAAATGAAAGTGAGTTTTGATGTGAAGTATACAGTATACAGAGGAAAGGTATGTGAAGGCATGGGAAGTGAAAGGCAGAGAATATACATAAAAATATGAAATAAATACATAACCTGAGATCAGCTTGTTTAACTTTCGGGAAAAAAATTGTAGATTAAATTTAAAAATTAGCAAAGTCCCAACTCTTCTATTTGACTGCATTAAGCACAATAGTAAATAATCACACAAGTATTCCATAATCTGTAGTTTTGACTTTACCTGAGCAAGTTCTGTAAAAGGCTTCAGGACCTAAAACCCCCAGTATATTACAATTGTTTTGGCAAAGATTCTTTCTACAGGAAGGCTGGTATTGTTGCATTTTCCATGACCTGGAATTCATAAATTCCAAGAGAGAAAGATACATTGCACCTCCAAGATACTCGCAGGCAGGGCCGGCATCTCAGAGCCCGCTCCGGCATCTCAGAGCCCGCTCCGGCTGCCTCTCGCTGCGGAGGCGGGGAGCCCT
>JAHLSL010013569.1:2042170-2093209 GCA_025920805.1 Petroica traversi | reverse complement strand
CCAGCGTCCCAGCTCGGCACAGCCGCATCGCCAGCGGCCCCTGCCCCTCTTTACTGCCGTCCTTACCGAGCCCCATCGTCAGGCACGGCCGGCGTCATTTCTCTCCTTGGACTGAGGTACATCAGGGTGCCAGAGACGCCCGGGATTAAATTTTGTAACAATATGAAAGAACTGGAAACTGGCATAGGTGAGGCACCAGAGGTAAAAAGAAATGTATACAATAGCAGCAGAAAAAAAAGATAAATTATTTTGAGTAACTAATCAAAAAAGGGCAAAATTTATGGACTGTAAATTCATTTGCAAAAGACCTAACTTCTTCCCTTTTTTTATTTTTTGTTTAAACTTTTGAACTGGTTGTAGTAGAAATTGCAGAATCCTCTTTCTTTCTTTCTTTCTTTCTTTCTTTCTTTCTTTCTTTCTTTCTTTCTTTCTTTCTTTCTTTCTTTCTTTCTTTCTTTCTTTCTTCTGTAATGCTACATAAAATCTTAGAATCATATACTCATATATTTCTGTTGGAAGGGACCTTAAAGAGCATCACACCATAGGCAGAGAATAAAATCATAAAATCATTGGGAAAAGGAGAATTGAATAGCCTCATTATAGTCTCTTACAAAAAGATATCCTTTTTTCATATTCTTTTTCTTTTTTTCTAACTTCAAAAAATTATTTTTTGCAATGCTCATGGTGGGACTGTGCAGTATGAATCCAAAATGCCTTGTTCTGAACAGGCAAAGTAGAGGCAGATCACCAGAATGCTCAAAACCCATTTATTCATGCTACAGGGTGACAAAGACTTCTATTATAGCCTTCCAAAAATAGGCCTGTAAGAACCTAGAAGAAAGTTTGTGGCATACAAGGTTTTAGAATAATCAGATTGTATAGGAGGGAAAGAAAACTTCTATGAAACAAGACAGCTTTCCAGCCTCCCACTCTTCCTACAGAAAATGCTAGCCCTCCAAAGCTACTTGCAAAAATAAAAATTTCTGGAGGTGTGGCTGTTATTTTAAAATTTTATGGTTCCTATGAGAAATTTGAATATTTCTTTGGTACTCTGTACTGCATAGCCAAGTACTTTTGAATATAAGCTGCTCTTATGTTTTTCCGTTTTTATGCAGTGTGTATCTGTACACATCTACCAGATATGTGAGGAATGAAAGAAGTGTGTAAGAGAGAAGCTAACTTTCAGCTAGAATTTCCATGGATTTAGGCTGATGAGGTAACTTAAAGAAGGCCTAAATAATCTGCCACAATTCACAAACTCTTAGTTTTTTAAGATGACGGCTACCCAGCTCTTCTGTGATTAGCAGACGCGATTTGCAAGGTCTCTATTCATTCAAAACAATCTGCAACCTTTGATGTCAAAGAAGCTGTGGAGTGCCTTACTGCAAGCTGCAGAGGGTCACAGATCTCTGCTCTGCACACAGCCTTATCTATTCATCAGAAATTCATCCAGACCATGGTAACTTTTTCATTTCCACTGCACAGGCCCCAGAAAGCCAAATGGCATGGGAAATTTAATGTAAGTCAGTCTCACATTCCCTGACCATGAATGTGAAAAAATTAATCCTCTGCAGCTAAATACTTTTGTAGTCATTTGGTATAAAAGGCAATGGTCTGTCACTTATATCCTATGCTAAACCAGTAATGAAATCTTGAAAGAGGAGGTGGGGGGGTGGAGGAGGCAGGAGTTTCACTGCCACAGTGAAGCCAAAATTAGGCCACTCCTTTACTACTCCAAAGCAATTTGGGAGTTAGCATAATTGAATGCACAGCGTTATTCCCAGTAGCACAGGATGCAAGCAGACCTTGAGAAGTCAGGTGTGATAGCAGATGTTTTCAGTGACATATGCAGAGCTTTTGCCCTTGCTTCTTTTTAAGCATTTCTACCACCGACTGGAGTTCTGCAACAGTATTTAATATTTGTTTATTTTCATCTGGTCTCGCTCCCCAAACTTTATCATAATGAAATTAAAATAAAGTGAATCCTCGAGGGTCTCCAGAAGACACCTCTTCTTGCTTTACAAGCTCCTTGGGGAAGACAGTTCAGGAGGAGGTCAAATTATAGAACCACAGAATGATTTGAGTTGGAAGAGACCCTAAAGATCATCTCATTCCAACATGCCTGCCAAGAACCAGGACATCTTTCACTAGACCAGGTTGTTCAAAGCCCCATCCAGCCTGACCTTGAATGCTGGGATGGGGCACCCACAGCTACTCTGGGAAACCTGTGCCAATGCCACCTTCACAGTGAAGAACTTCTTCCTGATATCCAACTTAAACTTGCTGTCAGTTTGAAACAATCACCCTTGTTCTATGACTACATGCCCTTTTCAAAATTCGCTTTTCAACTGTGTTAGAGACCATTTACTTACTGGAAGGGGCTCTAAGACCTCCTTGAAGCCTTCTGTTCTCCAGGCTTAACAACTTTCTCAGGCTGACTTCATAGCAAAGGTACTCCAGCCCCCTAAGAATTTTCATGGCATCCTCTGAACTCTCTCCACAGAAATGAAGCACGTGACAAATGCAAGCATTACAGTGGTGTTCCAGTCACAAATACAATAACAATAACAGTATAAGTAAATACAATAACAAAATGAGAAAAAGATTAATCCCTCAGTGGTAGGAAATAAGAGAATATGAGCAATGATGAGACTCTGTGACGGCTGCTTCATAAAACACACAAATTATGACTTTCCTTAACATACATGGCACAAATTATCTCTATAAATGGTCATCAACGTCAGAAGGTATGGGATCTTGTAAATACTATGGTCTTCATAATCTAAGGAATAAATATGCTGACAATGTACTTTTTGAAAAATAATATATTTTCATCATTTTAATTTAAAAAAGAGCAAAAGTTTGTTGCTGTTAGGAAATATGGCATGTTAGCTTCTGATGAAAAATCTAAATATTTTCAAAAATTCACAAAGATCAGAAACATTTATCAGAAGAATTCATGTTTCTGATAAATATTTAAGTGCAAGGCAGAACTACGGAGAACAGTAAATACTTTATAGCTGGCACTTTGTCAAAACTATAAGTGGTTCTGCCTTTGAATTTTACATCATCACTAAATTTACAGTCATTTTATAAGTGGCACAAGACAAGAATTACTTCTTTCTAAATCTAAACCAAGTAATAAATCTAACATCAGGATTCCTCTCATTGTCTGTTATCATCTGATGACAATGCCTTTTACCTTCATTGTCTTGACAGAAATATGATATGTAAAATCATAATGTCACATCACTCACTTTGATTTAACACTAGCCAGCCCATACCATTTTAATCAATCAACATTGTCGTTTTTTAATGTAATGATTTTCTGGTGGATTCCTTGTGTTTAATATGATATATATGTCTTATCAGCAGTTGATTTATTGTTTCATTTTGGAGACTAACAGCTTGGAAGGCCATTCTTGCCTCCTTCAGACACCACTGGAATTAGAAAGCAAGCATTGTTTCAGGTACTACTCAAGAACTAATTGTAGAAATCAACTGGAAGATATGAAATTACTTTCACTACAAACTTGGTGCTTGGGGAAAAGAAAGACAGAAAAATGCTGTGAAATAAAGTAACTAAACAGTACAACACAAGCAAGAGCAGGTTTTTTTGTCTTCACTGTACCAAAATTGATAGAGGCATCGCTAATTTGACAATGTAATTGCTGAGTTCTGTGGTTTGGTTTTAAAACATTCTGAACTGTGCAGAAGGTTTCTCTGAGGAAAGGAGCTCTTTCATTATGTTTCTCTGTATACTATATAGTCTTTTTGTTTATTATTGACAGAGGGCTACTGCATTTATTTCTCAGACAATCTCAAGGAAACAATTTTTTCTTGTAAAATTCGCTCAAGCACTGCCCAATATATGACTGGAATAACCCACCATTTGAATAAGTCCTTACATTAGGCTGTACCAAAGGATAGATATTTAGAGCTGTCAAAGAATACTAAAGCAACAAGTTTAACAGGAAAATTTTGCTTTCACATTCTATTGCAGAATACTGGCTAGACTATACACTCATGCATGGAAAAACACACTTGTTCAGGTAACAAAGGAATGGGTGGAAACTTATATTTAAGGTTAACAAGTTCCTTTCAAGAGTCTTCAGTCAGTTAATGTTTGACAACATAAGATATAAAATTTCAAGTGGCAAAATCACTCTAAACTCAATAAATGTAGCACTTTTTATTCTTCAGGACCAATTAGCTCTCTCTTAGTGACAGATAAAGAAACAAAGATAAGACGTATGGTGATACAAATAGTGTTCATGGGTAAAAGTGACATTTAAGTTGCATCACAGATCATGCAGCTAACTGAGAAGACATGAAGGTTCTTTGATCAGTTTATAAGTGGGTAAATTCTCAATATTTTACTGAAGGTCAGAGAAATTGAAACATCATTTATTTTCCTGTGAAAGAATAAAAATATTTAGTAATATTTTTTTATCATAAAGCTCTTTTTTTTCATAAGAAGAAAGCACTAAAATGCTCTTTTCTGTGTACTTTTACTTGTTTCCTAAATTCTTTTTTCTTCTAAACACATAATGTAACTTGCTCAGATTAGGATGCAACCTTTTAAAACAATAACTAAACAAAACCAGATCTGCCAGTAAATTCCCAGCTATGTCTTTCAGGCCAATGTTGAAATTTGATTTAGTGTAAATCTCTACTTTAACAGTGTCTGGAGATTAATTCCTTCATAATTCCTACCTTTTTAATTATTCTCTTTATAAGTCATCACAACTAATGGGACAAAAACAAGTTACATATTGCCAATATAATTTTCCCAAATGCAGGAAAAAGGTTACTGAGAACTTTTTAGGTCTTAGTCCAGCTTTCTTTTGGGAAAAGATCTTTTGTCTTCCATCATGAAGAGACATTCAACAGGCATTAATTTCCATCATGTTTTGCATTTTTTATTTTACTATGCTTAAAATACTCCATATCAATGCTATGTCTTCCATCTGTCTAAATTCTGTCTGTAGCCCTTAGGAATAACCATCTAGTCCTTTTCTCTTCTGACTCCATGTTCCCTTCAAATCTACTAGTGGAAAGAAACTGGTGTCACAGTGGCCTTCTGGTACCACAGACTTGGTTTTTACATATTGGACATAAGCAACATAGCAAAAGAACTGCAAGAACCTTGATTAAACTCTCATAAATATGAATTCTGCCTTTCCGTATGTATTTTACACAAAGTTTCAGGATGGGAGAAGTAAGTCATATTCAGGTGCAAAATTACTTAGATGTTGCAGCTTTGGGAGATGTGGGAGTAAATGATGATAAGGCAATATAGGAAGACAATAATGGAAAATACTCAGAAAATAATGAGAAATTAATTTAATTTAACCAAAAATGTTAAGAAGTCAGATTTTTTTTTCCTTGTAGTCAAGCATTCAGTCAAGCCATAATTTATAACTGTTGCATGCAGGTACAATTTGTACCTGGATGCCCCTGGGTGCAGGGCATTCCTGTGAAGAACATCCAGACCTCCAGCATATTGTTACCCTTCACAGTCACTAGATATTGCTATTTGTTGCTGATGTACCTTGTCCAATCATCTATGGAAAAACAGATTTAAAAGAAATATCACAAGCCATAACAGAAGCCTGTGGAGTATCTCCTTCACTAATTGTTGTTTTTTCTTGTTCTTTTATAATGACAGTATTTCACAGTAGGAACCACTTTACTTAGTCTATACTTTTAGCTACCCATCACACAGAAAGAGAAAAAACAGAGTCAACTTAAGAGGGATATTTTTACGATCAGGTTATTCTCTAATCTTCTGCAGTAGACTTCCTTATCTTTCACCAAAGTCTTTAGTCCACCCATTGCCTCAGTTATGACAGATGCCTGATCTGGTGCAGATATTGCCACCATAAACAACACATTGCCATACCTCAGATATAATTACTACACCTGACTTGGGAATGCAGAAGCCGGTCACTTCTCCCTTGACTCTAATCTATTGCCATAACATTCACCATTATCTCAAGAAAGAGGTCTACTGAAAATTTTAATTAAAACATTTCAGAATTAAAGTAGCTTCTGAAAACACCTACCCCACAGCTCCATACATTGCAATTAGTCTGTACCACTCAGATCTACATACACCCACGATGTAATTCAGAACAATACTGTACAATATTCTGTCTGTAGAGGACACACTCCCACATCACAATTTCCAAAATATCTTCTGATTAAAGAGGAGAAGACACTATATGGCATATCCAAGCTTTCACTAATTTTATGCAAGGCATGATTTCAACTCTGAAGTTTGTTGTGATAATTTAACACTGTTCTTCCTTGTTGCTATCACATAGTTATGCTCTTCATTTTTCAGGTTATTGCTCTTCGTGTGCTTTCCTCTAGAAATACGTGCTTTGGAGAAGAAGTTTGGCCTAATTTGCATACACCTTGCAGAGCCTTGTGCAGGCATAAGCCTTTGGAACAAAAATTATGCATTAGGGAAAATATAGCAGATTATTTTCTCAGCATTAAAAAAAATAGAATGCAGTAGATTTGAATTTGATTTTAATATGCCTCTTTGCCCTTATGAAGAGCTCAAATAAGCTTAGTCTCTCTACCTTTTTTCTCTAATTCTTTGATCCAAGGGTTTTCCTTACACAGTGCATAACAAAAGTACTTAAAAATCACTAATATAATTAAAAGTGTTAGGGCTAGATATAGCTGACAAGCCCTCATACTCATGTCAGTGGAAAAATAGGATTTTTAAATAACTTGTTAGATCAATTTCTTTCACTCATTAAAAAAATCAGAGATTGCATTCTCGGTTGTCTGTGGCAGGCACAGAGATTCCCTCTTACTCTCTGAATTCCTTGATACCAACTTAAGTATTAAAAGATACAACTACAGTAACTAAACCAAAAATTTTTTTACTGTTTTAAAAATAAATTTAAGGCAGTCATATAACTCTCTTTCCAGACTATCAGTTTGGAGGTGAAGGAGCACTGCCCTTGGAAGATTGATGTTGTAGCCCTTTGTTCTTAAAAAATATTTTGCTAAATAGTGTTTTGAGTTTCTGGCTTTTTTCAGATTCTTGAAATCAAAATCATGTTTAGATTCCTGCAAATAAACAATGAAGGTAATTTAACAGTCCAGAGATAAGGAAATGTTAAAATTATTTTTTCCCTAAACCCATTGCTCCAGCTGTCATACAACATCTGTAGAACAGGTGATAACTTCAGGATTAACCAGGAAAAATTTAGAGAAGTATGCAACACTACTTTCTTTAATAACATTTGACAGGACAGATCAGTCATTGAATGTCTCAGGTTCAGCAAATCTGCAAATAAAAATTACTACTAATAAAAAACAATTCTCCATGCAAAGCACTTCAGCTCAAACAAATCAAGTGACACAAAAATGGTTTCATCTGCTTAGCCAAGATCAGGTTGATAATCGTGACTAGTTGATATTGGTTTTCAATGCATTCTTCCCTGATAAAGTTGAATTGCTAGAAACGGTTTGCCTAATAGTGGATTTCATCCAGTATACTTGCTAAGGTCATTATTTCTTTCCACAAGTTTCCACCAGAAAGTCACCTTTTATGAACACATAAAATTTTATCTATTTCTTTCTTTCTAGAGAAAGGGTTTCGTACCTGAATGGAAAGACCAAGTTTGAGTCTGTGTTATTAGACTTGGTTTGACATACTCAGACAGAATGAAAAAAAAAAAAAAAAACAAAAGAAACCCCCAAACATACAGTCAGTAACAGGCCAGTATCCTTTGGACCTAAATATTCAGATATTTCATTTCCCATGCACACATACATTGTTTCAGCTTTGGGACTTGTTTGTGATAAACAGACAGTTAAAACAACAGCCAAATACTTTAATCAGATTATTTGAATTCAGAAGCACTTTGAATGGGATGAATTTTGATAGAAATAAAAATACTGTTATTCATACCCATGAAGATTACAGAAGGTGATCCTTAAAAGAATGCCCTTTCAGAAATAAAAAATATGAAAAAGCACAATTTTGTAGTTCAGCTTTAAAGCATACAGAATATGCAAGTTCATGACCCATATCCCAGGACATGCAAATCCTGATTCTTTTGACAATATAGAAGTAATATTTCTTCAAGAGTACACAGGATAGAAGACATTTCCAAACAGGCAATAAAGCTGCAACCTCACGTTACATGACTGAGCTATCCATGTCTCTAAGAAAACATTAATCCCACTGAATTAAATCAAAAGTAATCTTATCTGTGCAGAAACAAAATATTCTTTTATGTCTTTCATTCTTAAAAATGTGAAAACATACTCAGAATTGACAGCTAATAAAGCATCATGTAAACTCTGCAAATATCTAAAATAATAGAAGGCTGATGGGTATAGTACAGGCAACTACAGTTGTCCCTCAGGTTGTCTTTTTGTAAATGCAGTACAGTATCTTACAATTTCTTACAGTTAAAATAGCTTGATTTTCTTTGCTTACACTAAACAAAATTAAGTAGTGGACAATGACTGGTTTATACATGTGCCACAATACTGTTTCCATAGTATGACATCCATCAGGCACTTCTAAGTACATTGCCTTTAGCAAATTAGGGGTTTCTTGAATTATACTGCACCTGCTCTTCTGCCTGTGTTCAGCTCAAAGAAGTGCAGAAGCATAAATAAGACACTGAACTCACTAACAGACGTCACTTCAGCAGAAAGTACCTCCTTAAGTATAAAATCAAGCTATTACTAGCTAATTATTATATGAGTGGATTTTATTTATCATTTGTAATTAATTCAGAATATTTTTTGAAGAAAAGTGGCAAAATAGATACAGTACACAAGTGTGCAAAGCACAAACCTTTTTGAAATATTTTATTTCCTTGCTACAAACTACTTCAGAATACATTGTATTTGCAATGTAAATACACAACATTTCAAAAAGCTTTAAAAAGCTTTTAAAAGCTGGGCATCTAACAGACAAAGACTTGCTTTCGGGTTTTATTTAGATTTCAATAGAAAGTAAGGAGGAAAAAGAGAAGATTGGCTTGTCTGCAGCACACTATGAATACACTGAATTAATTTGCTCAGCTTATGCTTCACATAGATGCTGAAAAACTGAGACATCCTCCCATAAATTTTATCCTGTAAATAATGGAAATAGGTCTTCTTTAAAAAAACACAGCTCCATTAACTCCATTGTCAGGAAAGTTTCAGAGAATTACATTGATATTGTCCATTATAATTTTGCCTATGGTTACATCAAACCAATCTCACATATTTGTTTAAATTTTTTAAAAACCTGTATGGAAATGTTTATTTCAAGAGATAAAGAATTAATTCTGGTGCAAGCCATTAGAGGCATCAAAGCCTAACTTTAGTGTGATAATCTTTGTCTGATGGTAAGCTACGATATTCAAGCAGGAATTGTGAATTCAAGTATTTTTGCATAACTTACAAATGCATCATAGTCAGCATGTATTACCTTACCTAGGTACTCATGTTTGACAGGAGGCACCACCCACATTAATATGAAAAGTTAGAAATTTGAAATATTGAGGTTTATCCAAAACAAATTCATAAGTACTTCAACCAGATAGAGAACAAGAAAGTCACAGTAATTTCAACTTTGGAAAATGGACAACACTTGTTTAGAGTCAGATGCATCCTACACTAAGGTATTCTGTTCAGGAGCTAAGAAATAGGGTGAAAAAATATCGATATAAGGTAAGTTACCTCAATCTATACACTGCCACCACTCTAAAGCTACATAATGTTTGAAAATATTTAAAACAATATAATCTTTATCTTTTCACTTATACTATGTTGTAAGAGTTTAAAGAAAGTTATCATATTTTTTTGATTCTTCTTGGAAAAAGTATAAATCTGCTGCTACAGGAGTCAGTTCCAGTATTCCTATCTCTTTTTCTGTAACTGTCCCTGCCTTTCTCAGCTGCCTAATGCACCTCATGAGTCCTGTATCTCCAGCTAGATCCCCAGACAATGGTCTGAAATGTGATAAACATATTGCATTCAGGACAGTCAGGGGGTCCTACAAGAACTCAGTACAGCTCCCAAAGTTATACAAAGTGCTGACACAATAAGGAAAAGAAAGACTAAAAATAATTCTCTTTTTTTAACTTATTTCTTGTCAAAACATTCAGGTCCTGTTCATTTCAGTTACATTGGAGGGTTTGGGAGAGCCTGTTTCTGTAAAAAGCATATTTAAATCTTTCCATTGAAAACAATGCCACAGTACTTTCCATATCACCTCACTATCTGACAAAATCTAAAGGTGCAGTCTACCTGTTGCCACAGACTGTGGTAGATCCTTTTCTCCTTTCCAAACCAGATAGTGATGTGCTACTTGATAAAAATATCCCATCAAGTTGTGCATTTGAGGACTTTTTCTGAAATACTATCTATAAGAAGCATTTTTTTTTTGTTTTTCTGACAATGTGCATGAAATATCCAGTGATATGATAAACCCTTACTACTGACAGACCAATGAAAAGCAACAAATATCCAAAGTAATTCTCCACAGCCTCTGTGTGTGTATGTGTGTGTGTGTGTGTAAAACATCTATTAGTTTAATATAAAAAAGAGTGGGTTTTGTTTTTTCATAATCAAAATATTCACACAACCAGGAATTTAGCAACATGAAAACAGAAAACAATCCAATCTAAACTCATATGCTGCAACCTTACAGGTTGTGACAGCTGTAATGCTGCCAACCTGGATTAATGGTGAACTGTGGACAAAATCGGTGGCCAGAACAGCCAAAGTGGCAATAGCAATTTCTTACAGCAATCTTCAGCAATACTCATTGCTGACCAGACACAGGTCCTTCTAAAGTCCATGGAAGTTTTACTAAGGACAAATGGCAAAAAGGTATTTGGACAATATAAAATACTCTGGGAAATGTTGGCCAAAAATTACACAATGTTGGCAGTATGGGGAATGTAAGCTGAGAAAGCCAAAAGTCCTGTAGCAAAAACAATGTGCCAAAGGATTATCCTAATCACATAAGTTACAATCTTGACCTAAAAATAACTAAAAATTGATGTTTAGAGTACAATACAGTGAAGCATATCATATTTAAACCTACTGTATCATAAAAATAAGAAAGCTGTAGGAAAAGGTCACAATCTAATTTCATGACCATATATTTACTCTTTATTTCCACAGTGAAAATGTCTGATTCAAAAAAGCAAACTAATACTTACTTATTATAAAAGTATTTTAGTCAATACCTAATTTCTTAAATACTGATTATTATTTAGACATTTAAAATGCACTCTACAGCAAAATTTGCCTCTGCTTCCAAGCATTTAATGTATCAAATAAAGCAGCATGTTAAAATACTTCTTGTTTAGCCATCTAAAAATAGAGTTCAATTAGCAAGCAATTTAAATACTCAACAGTGACATATTTGTTTAAACAATGCAGGTTATTGTTACAAAATACATTTAAACCTAGACTTGATTAGACATTATGAATTCTGATTTCTCTTTCAGGGACATATTACTGAAGGGAGAAATGGCCAAGGTCGATTTTGTTGAGTTTTGGAGGTTTTCTTTATTTTGGGGGGTTTGCTGGTTTTGTTGTTGCTGGTTTCTTTGTTTTTCCCATTAGTGGCAAGGGACATTCGTCTCTTTTTGCCAAACTTTAAAATAATTATAAAGATTCATTCAATTGGAAAGGTCCTTTAGTGTCTCAATTTAAATTACTGGCACCATGCCATATAAAACACCTATAATTCATTATGCTTTGTGGCGGTTATTCAGAAATCTAAGATCATAAACTCAGCTTAGTGAAGAAGGTAAATGTTCAAGCAAGTATGAAACCTCCATGTTGCATTTTTCTCTGATTTTGTGTCTCTCTTGTGTAAATATCAGGTTATGCTGTGCACAAACCCTTGGCAAACCAATCTAATGAAGAAATTAAGATTTTTATTAGAATAGCTTTTTAATTAATAATTTTGAATATTGATCTCGAATAGCAGATCTTGAAACAGGATTTTGAAATACTATCAGACTAGAAGTCTACATAACTAATCAGCCTACTTTATCTATTGAGCCTATCATGTTGAGTCTTCTCTGTAGCCAGAAAAGAACACATGTTTTTTGCTTAAAAAACAGGGACCTCCGCTCCTATAAAATTACAGATTGCAAATAAGCCCAAAGACAAGGTTTGGGGAGTATATAGTATGCAGAGGGGAAAGAAGAGAGAAGGGAATATCTGATTTAAAAGCTGAAGGCAACATTTCAATTTACTTTATGTCAGATCTTTAATTGTTGGTTTTCCTAATTCTTCCTGAATTGGAGCACTAAAAATGTGACTTTTGTGAGTGGAACAGTCTTCATCAGATAGAGCTTTAGACAGAGTATGAGGAAAAGAGTTTTACATGAAGCAGAAGAAAGCAATTCAAGCCTGTCGTTGACCGTATTACTTCTCAAAGAGTAAAAACTGGGGACTGCTTGTCTACCACTGGGCAGGAAAAACAACAGATATTCATCATTAACTGCCTCTCTAACACAGGAGATCAAGAATTTTCACTAGCCACCATGGGGAGTTGAAGAATGTAATTAAAACATTGGCATTAACTGCAAAGTTTAGTTGAACATTTCTGCAACAGCAAAATAGTTCAAATAAAATGCTTCTCTAGTTTTCACCAGCTATAAACAAATACTATTCTGCTATAAAATCCTCCACACAATCATATACAGTCAGGGAATGTAGCGGGTGTTTCTATTACAAATGAATGAGCATAACACAACTTCTCTGCCCAACAAATTCCAGTGCCTCAATACCCTCAGAGTTAAGAATTTCTTCCTATTACCCAATCTAAACCTGTCCTCTCTCACTTCTAAGCCATTATCCCTTCCCTATCACTCAATAAAATTTCCCTTTCCAAAATATCCTCTCCAGCTCTCTTCAAGCCCTTTTGGTACCAGAAGGGGTTCTAAGGTCCCCCACAGCTTCCTCTTCTCTGAGCGGAACAGCTCCAAGTCTCTCAGCTTTTCTCCGCAGCAGTTGTGCCATAGCTTGTGATCATCTTCGTGGCTCTCTAGAATTGCATCAACTGGTCTATATCCTTCCTATGCTGGAGGCCCCAGAACTCCAAGATTTCCAAGTGGGGTCTTAGCAGAGCAGAGCAGTGTGGCAGGATCACCTCCCTCAACCTACTGGCAATGCTGTTTCTGATACGGCCTGGGTCACAAGGGGCTTTCTGAACATTCACTGCCAACTCATGTTGACCTTCTCATTCACCAAAACACACAAATCATTCTCCTCAGAGTTGCCCTCAACCCATTCTCTGTCAAGCCTGTTCTTATGAGTGGGGATTGCCTCGACACAGGTGCAGGACCTTGCATTTGGCCCTACTGAACTCCATGAGGTTTTCACATACCCACATCTTGAGCCTCGTCAGAATGGCATACCAGCACTCAACTTGGTTTTGTCAGTAAACATGCTGAGTATGCATTCAATCCCACTATCCAGGTCTCCCACAAAGATATTAAGCAGGGCTGGTCCCAATCCCACCCCCTGGGGACAAACCGGTCTTGACTTGAACATTCAAGCCATTAGCCACAACGCTTTGAGTGTGATCTTCCAGCCAATTCCTCATCCACTGACTGATCCATCTCTCAAATCCATACTTCTCCATTTTAGAGACAAGGATGTTGTGCAGAACAGTGTCAAATATTTTGCACAAGTCCAGGTAGATGACAGTTGGTAGTTGGTTTCCTCAACCACCTCTGCTGAGGCACCATCACAGAATTTGTCAGCAAATTTGTCAGGCATGATTTGCCCTTAGTGAAGCCATGTCAGCTGTCATCAATCACCTTGTTATTTCTATGTGCTTTAGCATACCTACCAGGAGAGTTTCCTCAAATTGTGTCACTCTGCACAAGAGTGCAGAGATCAGTCCCAGTCCCCACACATTCCCTACTGAAGATGTTGAAGACAAGATGAGGTCTCTGCTCAGTCTCCTCTTCCCCAGGTTGTACAGACCAAGTGTCCTCAGCTGCTTCTCATACAGCTTCACCTCAAGGCCATTCACCATCCTCATGGCCCTCCTTTGTACACTCTCTGATAGCTTAATATCTTTGTTATATTGCAATGCCCAAAAGTTCACACAATGTTCAAGGTGAGACCACCCCAGTGCAGAGCAGATCAGGACAATCCCCTCCCTTGTCCAGCTATGGTGCTGTCCTTGATGTCTCCAGGACATTCTTGACCCTCCTGGCTGCTACAGCACTGCTGGCTCTTATCCAGCTTGCCATTGGCCATGACCCCCAGGTCCCTTTCCATGGCACTGCTTTCCATCATCTCATTCTCCAGTTTATACACACAACTAGGGTTGTCCTTGTCTCAATAGTACCATTGGCAAGCTTAGTATTCCATTAAGTCTTCTGTCCAAATTGTTAATGAAGATACCAAGAGCCCTGGGGTGAGGATGGATGCCTTTTGAGCCCCACTAGTGGCAAGTTGCCAGTCTGATGCCACCCCATTCATTATAATCCTTTGCTCTCAACCCGTGAACCACTTGCTCACCCATGACTTAACATGGCCACTGATTGATATTTTGTCCAGAGGGAGACTGTGAGAGCAGTATCAACCCTGAAATTAGCACAGTTGGTTAGAGTATGGTACTTAGAATACCAAGGCTGTAGGTTTGATCCACAGGCCATTCACTGTAGGACTCAATGATCTTTGAGAGTCCATTCCAAATCAAAAGATTCTGCGGTGGCTGTCTATGATAGATAGTTTTCTGCTCTTGTTTCAGCAAGTCAAATGTACATAGGGTACAACAATGTCATCATGTAAGTACTGGGCCTCTAAAGATCATGGTCATAAAAAAGCAAGCCTTTTTATGAAAAGGTTATCTTTAAAAATACACTTCATAGAAAATATTTATATCTTGTGAGAAGAAATTTAATGCACAGACAGCTAACATGAACATTACTTGATGCATAATAATAACAACCTAAATAATTCTAAGTGTGTATTCCTGTGTATCAAGGTGAAAAGTACCAGACTAATTTTAATTATATTAATATATCTTTATTTTTTCACATGGTATCTCATTCTCTTTCTCAGATACTTTTTTTACATAGTCCATTTGATTGCATTATATGCAGAACATAAGATTCACAAATATTCAAACAGTTGTTTCATAGAAGATACCACACAGAGCTGGAAATGAATTTGTATTCTTTTCTCATCATACCATGGTTTTTTTCCAATTATTGCTTGTATTAATTTATGTGCCTCATTATAGAGTCATTCTTATGGAATTTGGGGGTTTTGAGCCATAGTCATTAGTGATTTCTTCAGAGGAGAACAACAGTGACTTGAAAATTCAAGCTGTAAATAATAACTTCACTTTTGATATATATTCAGTGTTTTATTTACAAGCAATGCTTCTACTTATCTATTAACTGGTCTCCTTGAATCTGACCATTTTCAAAATATTGACCTAATCCTGTTGTCTAAATTTGAATAAATCATGACAAGATCCTGAAAACTTGGCAAATAGATCAATGATTTTATATCTGGCATTCCCTCAACTACATATTGAGGGAATAAAAAAAATTCCAATTTCTTTACCCTGCCTCATTAGTCATCATGTGGTGATGCATGCATTACCAAGTGCATGCACTCTGCAGCTCCTATGACAGCTAGAAATCTAACATTCTCATAAAATTCATTAATTACTTGCTGCAGTGATGATTATCTTGTGCAAAAGTTAATAAGATTATTAATCTGCTGAGAAGTGTATTTATAAATCACTGTCAGTGAGAATATTAACTTATAATCTTGTCAGCAGAACCTGTTGAAGCAACAGTTCATGTAGGGGTAGTCTTCAATTGTTACAAGTACTCTGCCAACCCTAAAATCAAGGCACAGAAGGCAGCAACAGCCATTTTGCCAGTTCTGTGTCCATAGGTGTTTTCCAATTTTATGTCAGAAAATTTTGCATACTCAAAAGTCATCTGGTAAATTGAGTTAGGTGGATTTGATGTGTCCTTTAAAGTCACAGAACAAGATGTTTTAGTTTAATTAGTGACCTAGGGTCTTAAGTTACTGCAAAGTTAAATGTTGCTTTTCAAGTTGCAAGTCAAGTGGATTATTATTTTCAAACTGTAAAATCTCCAACCTGTACAGCTAATTTTTACATATACTGTATATGTATATATAAACATATACTATGGGAATCAGATTATTTGTAAATAATCTGTGTTCACTGAAATCCATCAGTATCTTTGCATGCCTTCCTACAAGTTGAATCATAGAATGTTAAGGGATTGGAATGGACCTTAAAGATCCTCTAGTTTCAACCCCCACTGCCATGGGCAGGGACACTTCCCACTAGACCACATTTTTCAGAGCCCAAACCAACCTGTCTTTGAACTCCATCAGAGATGTAGCATCCACAACCTCCCTGAGCAACTTATTTCAGTGTCTTGTCTCTCCCATAGTAAAAGATTTCTTCCTAAAGTCTAAGCTAAATTTTGACTCTTCCAGTTCGTACCCATTTTTCCTTGCCCTACCACTACAGTTCCTGATAAAGAATTCCTCTCCAGCTTTCCAGCAGACCCCAGCGGGAGGTCTCTACACAGCCTTCTCTTCTCCAGGCTGAGCAGCCACAACTTTCTCAACCTGTCTTCTTGGGGAAGAAGCTCCAGTCCTCTTATCAACTTCTTGGCCCTCCTCTGGGCTTGCTCCAAGAGTGCCATGTCCTCCTCCTGTTGGAACACCAAAACTGTACACAGCACTCCAGGTGAGGTCCCACAAGAGCAGAGCAGAGGGGCAGCATCACCTCCTTTGCCCTGCTGGCCATGCTCCTTTGGAGGTAGCCCAGAAGACGTTTGGCTCACTGGGCTATGAGCTCACGCTGCTGGCTCACGTTGAGTTTTCATCAACCATTGCCACCAATCTTTCTCCTCAGGGCTGCTCTCATCACTTATCTGCCCAACCTTTAGGTGTGCTTGGGGTTGTCACGACCCAAGTGTAGGACCCTGCACTTTGCCTTGTTGAACTCTATGAGGTTTGCATGGACCCACATCTCAAGCATGTCAATGTCCCTCTGGATGGCTTTGCTTCCCTCCAGCTGGTCAACTGCAACACAGCTTGCTGCCACCAGCAAACTTGCTGAGGGTGCAATCAGTATCACTGCCCCTGTCACCAGCAAAGATGATGTACAGTATCAGCCAGGTACCAGCCGCTAAAAGATACTGCTTGTCACTGTTCTCCACATGAAAAATGCGACATTGATCACAACTCTTTGTATGCAATGTGAAATAATAACATTGCATCACTTCCAGTGAGAAATTTGCCAATTGCAAAAGTTAAAGGAAATAATTTTATCAATTCATGAAGAAGAAGTAGAAGAAGAAGAAGAAGAAGATTTAAGAAGGAGAATGGTTACAGTATCAACCAAATGTCCTCTTACATTTATTATTCATATTTATTCTTTTCAATTACTTGTTCCGTAGATTCATCTCATAGTAATATGTATCAAGCTTTGAAAGCTTTGCTGTTGAGCTTCAACTGATTTTGGAATTGCTTCCATTCTTCCTTGCATAAACAGCCCTTTCCCAATGGGTTGCAAGGGTGAGCTTAAAACACAGTTCCTGTAACTATTCATGCAGGTGACTGATACTTGCTCTTCTGAGTCTTTTACTAACATGTCCCACAGCATCTGCTGAGAAAGTATAAAGAGAAGTAGAGCATGTTTTAACATTTCCATATTTATTTGGAATATGAGGGGACAGGTTTTTGTAGGAGTGTGAGGAGTTTTTGTTACTTTGAAGGGTTGTTAGCGGGTTTTTTTCCTTTTTGCATTAATCACTGAAGTCTAATTACAAAGCAAGCAAGCAGAAAAAAGGCCAAATTCTAATAATGGTCCTAGTGTGATGAGTCTGCATGACATTCTCCTAGAGTCACAGTCCAATGTGTTTCAGCTCATAATTCATAAATAAGATGTATGACAATACTGTCAACTGGCAGTGGGAGGGGATGGAGGGGATGCTTTCAGGGACTCCTGGGAAATTCAGCTCATGCTGAAATTCTGCAATATCAAAGATTGAGATAATTTATTTTCTCTCTTGCTGTTTAACTCATGTGGTTTCTTCTAACTCAGATCTGTCAGAAATTTCTTACCAAAAGAAAGCTAATGAAATCAAGCAGAAGTCTCACATATTAAGCTTCAACAATGAAAAGACAAATGAAATATTTTTGCTCCTTTCCTGTCAATCCTTTCTGGGATGAACAACTGGACAATTCCCAAAATATTCTAGCCACAGTCAACACTTAAAAGTAATCTGTCAAACACTACATTAGAAGTTTATATATAGTCACTTTAGAATGCGGTTTCAAATTTCACATATCTCTTATAAATATAATTAGGATGCCTAAATTCAACCAATGGAAAATCTTAAAAAATCTTTTTTTATCAAACTGAGTGTTGAAAAAAAATTCTTAAAATGTAAGATTGATAAGGAGGAAGAAAATAAGTTGTTTTTAGAATTGTTTCTGCTCAAAGACCAACCTTGCACCTGGGAGATGCTAAAAATACTCAGTGAGGAAATTTCATGTATTTGTGTTTGCTTTGGGTTGTTTTCTGTCCGCTGAAAGAAATGGAATTCTGTCAAAGAAGATAAGACGAGGTTGTTAAAGACTTAAAAACATTTTTCCCATTGGCTTGGTCTTCCTTCTAGGGGTGGAAGAGAGAGATAAGAAGCTTGGATACTGTAAAACACAGCCTTGTGAAGGATTGCACCTGCACCAGGCCTTCCTGATGTGTGAGGCCTGAGAGCTTTTTCTTTTTGCCCCCACTAAGATGGAATAAGCTTAGGAGTGTATAAGAGTCCTCCTTTTGTCATGGTGATGGAATAAATCTAGTCTTCATACTTCAGGTGTGGGTTTTGGCCATCTTGGTTAGCTGTATAAACTTCTATTCACGCTTCTAATAACTTATATTATTGACTTAATAACATATTTGAACCCCTATTGTACTGTGGAATTGATTCTTTTTTCCTCAAAATGGAATAATATATGTTCATATGCATATATATATATATATATATATATCCTTTTATCAAGTATACTCAGTATTATTTTGCCATTAGCACTTATTTAATTCCTACCTAATATTAAAAGGGAAAGGCAAAAAATAAGTTTTTCTTGTGATTCACACAAGAATTTACTAAAGTATCCTCTCCATCAATTTTGAGATTAAAATTTTTATATGATAATTAAGGAATAGGTTACTTAATTCCTTTTATCTTCCATCTCATAGTAGTATGGGTGGTTTACAAGGTTTTTCATAAGGAAACTGATTTTTATTAACACAATGTCAGATCAAAATCTATCTGTGTATTTAGTGACAATTTCAGGTTAAAGAAAGAAATACTCAGTATGATAAGTGACAATAACCACTATCAATAATAAGGGAAAAGAGTTATTTTTAAACCCTACATTTAATATTCCCATGGCACTTGATTCAGTCATCAGTATTCAAATCCATTGACATCTGCAGGAGCTCAGAGTGCTCAGCAACTTGCATAAGTACCCAATAAATTGCTAGATTGAGCCTTAATCCTGCAGAAAATGTTGTGGGTGAGGGAAAATCTAATTAAAGTGAGATTTTTTTCATGTTTATTTACCATATGAGTTCAAAGCAAGATCGCCTCATTGACCTCAAACCATAATACAATCAAATTCAAGAAGGAACTACAAGTTGCCTTGTAGGTCTGACCTCCATAAAAGCCTTTTATGAATTATAAGTCAAGAAGAGATAATGAACATTTACATGTCTCTAAGGGATTAAAAAAATTAGCAAAATAAACTTGCATAGTTGTGATTAGTGATATCATTGTCATAGCCACTAGTAGAATGCAGGAATGAAGTTGGCTGCTGTTGGCTGAATTTCCATAGTTCACAGGTCTGCCTGTGTCTCTTTATCCGGTTATAGGCTGACACACAAATTCAACCCAGGAGCTTTGTGATGCTTAATCAGCAAGTTTTCCTTATGGTTTCACAGGTCGGCTCCACCAAACAGAGTTAGGGGTTGTGCAAAACTCATCTCAGCCAAAAGTTTTCTTTTACAACAGTAAAAATAAGAGCACCTTATTGTTGAGTAAAACACACATGTAATGATGCTCCCAGTTGTGTGTGCTGAAATGCAGCCTGCTCTTAAGATTTTTAGCCACTTGGCTGAAAGAAAACTTCCAGTAGAATGCAAAGCAACATGTCATGTGCCTTTTATTCATCTGATTCTCAAAGAATAAAAACATCTGGTAGTTTGCATAACACAATGAATGAACTAGACACAAACATAGAGGTTAAAGTACTACTCGAAGGAGCAGAACTTGTATATGTTTTTTTTTTTGTTTGGTATACAAACAGTAACAAATAAACTGAGGGCCTGATTCAGTTATGTTCCTAACCACATGAATGCTCCTACATTATCAAAACAACTCATAGAAAAAAAAAAAAATAGAGATAAACATGAAGACAATTTTTGGTTTTACTCTACTTAGTAGTAGTCCAAAATTCTCTTACTGAAACTACTACCAGAAGCTTCATTTCAAAACTCCAAAGAATAATACTTTTTGAGGAAAAAATAGTTCAAATGGAAAATGGCTTTTAAAAATAGATTTTTTTTTTAAGTTCTTGCTAGCAAGTCCAAATTCTTACATGAAATTAAGTGGTTTTTGTTGGTTGGGGTTTTTTTTTGGCTATTTCTTTTTTTTTTCTATAGTAATTCCAATTTTAATGGCATAAACTAAAGATGAACTAGTAAGCTACGAGTAAAAAACTCCTTAGAATATAAAACAGCTCTCTTTAGTCTTGGAATAATTACATTCATAGATTCATAGAATGGTTTGGTTTGGAAGGGATCTTAGAGGTCATTTCATTAGTTCCAACCTCCCCTGTCATGGGCAGGGACACTTACCACTAGACCAGGTTGCTCAAAGCCCCATCCAAACTGGCCTTGAATACTTCCAAGGATGCAGCAGCTGCATATTCTCTGGGCAATTTCTGCCAGTTGATTTGGAACACAGATATTTAAAAGCATTCACATAAACCTGAGAAATACAATTTAAATGCAAAGAAAAAATAACTAACCAAGTTCTACCACTATTTAGTATAACTCAGAAAAGAAAAGCTTTCCTTTTACGTCACAGTTTGGAAAACATCTCTTCTAAACAAGTACTACGGGATTTAGCTCATTCATCTTGTTGGTTTTTAGGTTTCTTATTTTCACTGGAACAAAAAAAGTGCACTATATGCACACTGATTAGGTTGAAGTGTGTCACATGGGGATAATCAGAATGAAGCTCCAAAAGACCCGGCCAAGGTATCAGTTTTCAGTGACACCCTTCCCACTTGTGGCTATGAAAAAGCACCTGAAAAAAATTAAAACCCAAGATATTCCCAGGTTACTGGAAGCAGCTTATATTTTTAGCAAACAGGTTTTGTCTACACAATTTTTGAGGGCTTCAGGAATCAAAATATGAATTAAACATGAAAATAAGTACTCTCAACCAGCAGGGATGGCCACCAGAGATTTTGCAATCTGTTTCTCAACCCATTTCCCCTGCTTCTGAAAAGCATGAGAGTTATTGCAATGAAAGAGGCAGCAACATTTCAAAACAAATTCCTTTAGAGACTTTAATCTGAGAAGAAGAGATTCAAGGTCTGTCGCCAGCGGTAGGAGATAATCTGGTAGGGTTGCAAGAAAAAATTGCCTGAGCTGTAGATAAAAGACGAACTCCTGCTGCGGAACATTATACAAATGCTGAAGATGCTGAAAAGATGCCAGAGCTCCCTGGTGGTGCAGGCTGGAGACATGAGGTACACACCACTGTCCTGCCAAACAGCAAAGGAAAACAATAGCAGGATTCAATCAAGCACAGCTACAGTAAGTGCCAGTGGGGACTTTTCATCTACAGAACTGTCAGAAAGCATGACCATTTGTGGAGAGTCCTCACTATAGTCATTCCTCCTTTGTTTACCAAGACTGAGGATGACTTAGATGGGGAAGAAATACAAGGAAGAGAAATAATAAGACAGTAACTTGCTTTTTTTATAAATCATTCACTTAAAGAGTGAACTTAGGCCATGCAAAATAATTCTGTAGTCAAAGATCACAGACTATGGCCCGATCAGCTGTATATAGAGACATTTACCATAATTAATAAAAAAATGAGGAGGTATAAAACATCACATCTTTAAGAGCAATGCTGAATGAAGAAGCCATTTACATTGTCTCATTCGGGTAAAAGACAATTATGTATAGTAAATTTGCAGATAAGCAAACACATAGGTAATATGAATTGATCAGAAAATGGAAGCAAGTGACAAAGAAATTGTATTAGTAAGAGTTTGCTTGCATTTTAGATGTTCTACCCTTTCAACTTTGTGCTACTTAATGTGCCAGAAAAACAAAAACATGGAAGAAAAACATGGAAGATGTTTTGTAAGAAAAATATGGAAGAACTAACACTTAGAAATGTCAGCAAATTCAAATCATTAAGATTTTGTGCTACAAATTAACCAAAAGAAGTGTGAGTTTATTAAAGAAAAGAAAAAGTGCTGTTGAGATAAGGTAAGGCCCAGATTTGGGGATGGGTGAGGCTGGCAGTAACAGTTATGCTGGTGAATATGGAAAGATGTTAATTACATTTATCTTCCCAGAAAATAATTGTGTGCTGATATGTTTCATATATGGATGAAATAAACACTTTAAAAAATCACTAAAACCCAGCCAAAACCAGAAATTGCAACGCCTACCAACATATCCTCTCATACGACATCACAGTGCTTAGAAAGGCAACACACTAACATCATACGTATCTTCTTTATTACTATGTTAGTAATCAACAGTACCTACAGCTCCAGCAAGTGCTTCAGCTCTGTTAGAAATTGCATAGAGAAGTAAAAAGGTACAATCCTAAAATATGCATGAAATATGTATGAACATGATATGGAAAAGCTTTTATAAGAATTTTAAAATCACATTCATGTGCAGCATTGTAAAATCCATTTAGGCTCAAACACCTCATTGTTTCAAGCCGTAGTGGGGTTGCTGTTGAAATATATTAACTCTACTTGAGCACAAACAGCCATTCTCTGGGCAGTTCATTAAAACCTACCCTTTCTTAAGCTCGAAGGGACTACTGACTGTTTAGTTCCCATGGGAAATATTAAAAAAAAAAAAAGAAAAAACAGAGAAAAATCATAGCATGTCACAACACTTAATAATAGCTACAAATGCAATAATTTTAAATATTTTGCATTAGCTTGATGGGATAAATATTCTGAGGTATTCAAGACCCTTGGGGAGAAGTGTCACAGTGATAAGTCATAGCATGAAATTGCTATTTGAGTGCTGAATACCAATTATTTTTTATTTACTATAATTTACTGTTAAACCCAGGAGTTTACCCAAAGCAATCAGTGTATGTTTTAAATGATACATCAAGGACTTGAGATGTGAAATATGCAGGAACAGCAAGAGAAAGAGAAACATCCTCAGACAATGGTCTGGTTAATTCCATCTACCATGTGTAAAAAAATTATGAGGAAGTGTGAGGAAAGAGGCACAGAGCATGACACATTCCCAGACAATTCTGCATACAGGAAACTGCAGTTCCACAAATTAATACAACTATATAAAATATTTTTTAATAACTTTACACTTGCAAAGAGCTGAAGTGCAGGTGGAATGAGAGCCCACTCAGGCATGCTCACTACATGGTTGCTGCATAAAGTCAAGGAGGTAAATTTGTCCTGCTAAATGGAGCTGATTGGAAAATAGAGAATCTGGTTTGGGGAACAATCTTCTGCTAGGACCTTTTCATGTCATTGCAGCCTGATATTTTAACACCTTTCTTGTGCTTGTGGGTCAACCTCTCCCCCTCCTCCAATCAATTTCCTGACCAAGCAATTTCAGCACAGTTGTCTTGTGCAGTCTTTTGGAGAGCAGACATTATCTTGGAGTGGGAGTCAATGCATCCAGCTTCAGTCACCTAAACATTAATTAATGCAGCCAAAGTTGGCTGCTATGGACACTCAACACCATCAGTGATGAGAGAGAGGTACCAGCAAGAAGTGATGAACTGAGGCTCCTGATAATAAGCTACAAGAGAATATGTCTTTCTCCATAAATTACCAAGGTGGGTCAAGAGTTTTGGCTATTAATCACTTGATATGTAGTTATTTCATTGATTTGAAGTTAATCGACACAACCATGTGCTTCCATGGCGGAGTCAAACCAACTCAACTTCCAGGAAGCAGGGCATTATTTATTTAGAATACACATACCCATTATGTAACAGGCTGTATTTGAAAAATTTCGGCTTGATGATGTGGGTAAATCCACACTGTACTCCAAATGGAAATTTCTACCTATAATAAGTCCAAATCTTTTCTGTTCCCACGATACAAGACAACAAGTCCTTGATCAGGCACAGGATTAAAAAGTATTAAAGAAATAAATAGTGAGAAATTTTCAGAGCTATGCTGTCCAAAGCTCACTAAAGGGATATTATTTTGACTGTCACTTCTTATCCTTTCAGCAGCAACCATTGAATCTTCAAGGAGCATCTCATTGATGCTCTTAGTCATGTCATTTAGTTTTAGGTAGTCCTGTGAAGATCAGGGAGTTGGACTCAATCCTTATAAGTCCTTCCAACTTCACATAATATGAGATTCTGTGAATCTTACACCTGCTCCTTCATAGAATATAGTAATGCCTTTTGCAGGTGCAGATTAAAAGCTATAACGTTATTCATTCCCATCCTACAAGCTCTGGTTCTGGTTGTGTCCACAAATTCTTTCTTAAGTCCAGCAAAATTCTCTCTTGCACAACTCTATATTTTCTACAACCAGTGAGATAATCAGTATTTTTTCAGATACCGGTTGTCTGTTTTGAAAAGTAAATACTTGCAGAAGCTATCCAACACAGACTTTGTATTATGAAAAAAAAGCATCTTTTACCTGATCCATATTGTCAAAAATACAAACAACCAGCAAAGCTAACTAAAATACCTGCAATACTTATACAGAAGATCCTGAAAGTCTCACAAACCTTGTTTCCATACCTCATTACAATGTCCGTATCTTATTTTACAATGCTACTTTTATGACAAGTCATTAGAACGTCCTCTTAGCTGATTTTAAATACCCTGTAGGGTTATTGTGATTGAAGAACTTCACTTTAAAATGTTCAAGGAGCTCATTCTACATTTGTAAAGTAATGGAAATTTTGAACTGCTAGCCATGAAGCAAAATTATTTAAAAATAACTCGATGACTGAGTGAACCAGAGGAACCAAGCCATCAATCTACTGTTGATGTAAACAAAACCACATAACAGGGGTTGTCAATCATTGGAGCACGCTGGGTAGTGGTGGAGTCACCATCCCTGGAAGAATTTAGGAGACATGTAAATGTGGCACTTGGGAGCATGGTTTAGTGGTGGGCTTGGCAGGGTTAGCTGCAATCAATGACCTTCTAGGTATATTCCAAACTAAAAATATTAATGATTACTGAGGCAGAGGGAGGGAGGGAAGGAGGGAATTAGAGATAGAAGATGCATCTGAAACATTGTGTCTTCTTCTGCACTTCCAAGTACAAGACAGAGACCCACGTTTTGGAGAATGCTGGAGGAGGGGTGGCCTCTAAGCCATGGTGCTGGAGTAGAGTGACCAAGAGTAAAGGCTAAAGGAGCTGGAATAGTTTACCTACCTGAATGTCCTTGTTACAGGAGTAGGGTGCCAGTTTAGAACTATGTGGTGGTAATCAAAGGTGTGTTTTCCACCACAGCCCACTCCCACCCCCTGTCATTTCTGCTGACCTGCCCAGTGCACACCTGACACCTCAGGCTACAAGCTGGCTGTTAGATGAGATAAATAAAATCAACAACCCTTTTGAGGGAGGGTGGTGTTTCTTTTTTCTTCACACCAATGACTCAGCTGTGACAACTCTTCTCTGGAGAAGCAGGGACACATTTACACCCAGCCTGAGGGGTTATCTCTGCTAATGGGTCATAATGGACTCAATGGCACTAGCATGACTGGTTGTTGCAATAACTAAGGCCATCAAAGATTCCCAAAAATACCCCATGATTCACAGAATTGTTACACAATCAATTATGAAACACACAACCCAGGGAAAGGTGCTGAGCATTCGCACCTGAGCCTGAGTATCTTTAACTCGGGGACTTCAGGCACCTCCACTTGACAGATCCAGAGGAGGATCAGAACTTCAACAAGATTGTGACCACCACTTTCACAAGACTGTGACCACTGCTTTTGCAAGACTGCGACCATCTCTTAAACAGGACTGCAACCATCACTCTGACCAACAGGGTGGCAGGTTGTACTCAGTCTTTGTGGATTAGAACCAATTTACTCTGCTTCACTTTTTTTTGTAATCTCTCATGCAAATTGTAACTATGACCTGTAATCTCTCTTGAGGCAGTTGAGAGGGTTCATTTCTGCTGCAAACTTCCTTTTAAACCACAACACTGAAGAAGTGAAGGCTTGAGGAGCACGTATCTGCTATATTTCACAATCAAAAATGTGTAACAGAGAAGATGGATCCCTGCCAGGAGTCCAGCAAAAAAGGCCAAAAGTCAACAGTCACATGTTGCAACAGAAGTAATTCAAGTTGTACACAAGAAAAAGTCTCTTCTTGTGTATGGTTAAGCATTGCAAGAGATTGCCTCAGGTGGCTGGAGTGTCCTTTCCACTGGATATAATATAATGTGTAAAAATTCCTGGGACCTTGGATCTACTGAAGAAACGGAGATTGGAATCAACAGCCAGTGATTCCTTTCAAGCTGAACCTTTTTTATGATTATTTATTTCTATTGTCTTTATGTCACAAGGTTAGCACATGTTTGTATCTCCCCTCAGGTCTTACACATATTTTTCAATTGCTAATTAATTTTGTCAAAAATGCAAAACACATTCCTGTCATCACAAGCTTCACTTGCCCTCTGGTTTGAACACACCCTTAGTATTACCTCACATTTTGGAATACAGGACATAAAATTCAGATGGTGAGAAGAATAGTCTTCCTGAACACACTATCCTCACAGTAAAACAGGAGACTTCACTTAATGGACTCACTATCACTTTTCTGGAGAAGCTTCTTCAGCTGCACATAGCAAAATATCTTTCACAATGTTATCTTTAGGTTATATAACATTGAAGAGATACAAACAGGATTTTAGAATAATTTCCATGTAGTTTTCACTAATATTAATAGAAATAGTGGAATAGGAGTTATTTAGTAGAATATTTCTAACTTGAACTGCAAAAGAGATGAGAAGTTAACACTCTGCCCCACCAGATTAATTATGAAACACCAAAATTAATGTGAAACTTTTATATGTTTCAGTAATTCTTTTTTACTCTTAGAGTGAAAATTGATCAGATTTTTTATCTCATTCTTTTGATTCATCCAATAGGCCATAAGTTCTCTCATTCCACATTTTTCTTTAAAATTTTTCTTTGTTAGGTATGGGCAAATAAACATTTTCCCCTACAAAAAAATCAAAGAATCATAGAATCACAGAATATACTGAGTTGGAAGCAACCCATGAGGATCATTGAGTCCAACTCCTGGCCCTGCACAGCACATCCCAAAAAACCATATGTGTCTAAAAACATTGTCTGAATGCCTCTTGAACTCTGTCAGGCTTGGTGCTGTGACCACTTCCTGGAGAACCTGTTTCAGTGCCCAGCCACCCTCTGGGTGAAAAAACTTTTCTTAAAATCCAACCTAAACATCCACTGACACAATTTCAGGCCATTTCCCCAGATCCTGATCTCTGGTCATCACAGAGACAAGATCAGCATCTGAGACTCCTCTTCCCCACACAAGGAAGTTCCAGACTGTGATGAGATCTCCCACTGATCTCCTCTTCTCCAGGCTGAATAGACTGTCACCTCAACTACTCCTTCTGTGACTTCCTTCAAGGACCTTCACCACACTTATGGCCCTTCTTTGGACACTTGGTTATATTGTGGAGCCTAAGACTGTACAAAGTGTTCAGGGTGGGCTGCCCCAGCGCAGATTAGATCCCCTCCCTTGCCCAACTGGGATGTTGGGCCTGATGCCCCTCAGGACACTCTTGGCTCTCCTGGCTGCCAGGGCACTGCTAATCCACATTCAGCTTTCCACTAATCAGGACCCTCAGGTCACTTTCCATGGCACTGCTTTCAGGCATCTCATTCCCCAGGATGTCCATACACCCAGGGTTGCCCCATCCCAGGTGCAGAATCCAGCACTTTCCCTTGTTGAACTTCCCATGGTTGGTGATTGCCCATTCCTCTAGTTTGCTGAGGTCTCTCTGCAGGGCCTCCCTACCTTCAAGGGAGTCAACAGATCCTCCTGAATTTGTGTTTTATGTTTAGTATCCCTTCCAAGCATGTGTCAAAGCCATTTATGAAGATGAAGACCACAGGGCTGAGATGGAGCCCTGTGGAGCCCCACTGGTGACAGGTTACCAATCTGATGTCACCCCATTCTCTGTCACTCTTTGTGCCTGACCCACGAGCCATAACTTTGCAAATAACTGAACCATCATTTTCTGCAGCATAAGTAGCATGCTTGCAATAAAAACATTCTTCTAAAATATTTAAAATCACAGTAAACCAAAAGCTATAGCTAATTATCTGGTTTTTGTTTATTATTTTCCATATTATTTTGTCACTGTAGCTTTTATACAAGACTATCAGTATGATACATATGAAAACACATTCAATATCATCATTCTCTAATGATGTACTTTTAAATTTCATTAATTATATTCCATAACCAATATTCAGTGGTCTGTCATGGCTTAGGAATGGTATTCCCCAATTAGTGTTCCCAATGAAACACTCCAAATCATGGGCCACTTCCTACTTCCCTTCTTCCTTCCCTCCCTCCCTCCCTCCCTCTCCCCCTGTGACAGGATGGAGAAGAGAATTAGAGTGACAAAGGGTAAAGATCATAGGCTGAGATAAGAGCAATTTATTTGAAACAGCAATGGAATAGGGAAACAAACTGTAATAGAAACAATATTAATGACAGAACATGTACAGAATGTGCAACTCGTACTAAAGTTCCAACATGTGCAGCACATGTTCAGCGGTGGTATGACTTCATTCATATAGTCCATTGTCAGTCTCCACTCTCCATTGGACTCACACACCGGCCATAAAGGACCAGTAAACGATGAATGAGTCTTGCTGGCCATTCACTGGCTCTCCAGGGGCCATCTCATGGCTGGGAGTCACAGAGTCCCAGCTGGTGTTGTTGGTGCACTGGTGTGGTAGTAATTGGTACCTATTGTTCTTCAACCCTCAGCAGTCGCACAGCAGGAGGGTTCTCTGAGAGACCATGCAAGGTATTCCACTGCCTTATTTTCCCTTTCTCCACAGCAGCTCTGCCAAGGGTGCGCAGGGCCTCTGAGCCAGTCACAGTGGGTTGTTTTTACCATTAATTTCCAGTCAGGGTCTCTTCAGCTTCTAGTACAGTCAGCTATTGGGATCCCCCTGTCACCCCAAAAGAGAGAAACAGAGATTCTGCCCCTACATATCTTGATGGCAACAGGGTACATTGTGCTCTGGGGTCTGCTAAAGCTTTACGCTCTACTGGGTCTGATGTGTCAGGCCACTGGATCCACACAATCCAGTAGATTTGACTGCCCCTTTCCTCCACCCGGCTGGAGGCATGGCCTGTCTAGTTCTGGTCATAGTACTCGTTGCTATTTCTTGTAAATATGAACAGGAGATCCTTTCAACAGGACCAGAAGTAACATCAGTCCCTCTTTTCTATACGAAGACTTGCTCACTTGAAACTGGAGCTGAATTTATCCTTGAAGAGTTTCCTCTGATGTTTGTTCTTCCTCTCCAGTCGCATACCTATGCTTCCAGGGCAGAGGTGAGTTTCTCCATGCTGTCCCACCTGCCTGGGTGCACTACTAGGTCCTCCTTGAGAGAGTACCTTCCTCTCACACTTGACAGGAGTCATCTGCAAGGCCGAGAGTTTCTATCCACTTCCCAATCCCCTTGTTAATGCCCAGAGACTCCAGGGATCCCAGCTGCTTGGTTTCACTACCATCTAGTTCCCTACTGTGGGCTGTGATAGCCCAGTACTGGAGAAGCCAGGTCAGCAGGGGCTCACCCAACTGGCGGCTGAAATCTTCTCACACTCTGGCAGCTCACCCAGGGATAGGGTTTGGTGATAATCCCTGGCCTTGCCTCTTCTTCCTGTTCTATTGGCATGGGCTGTTCCTGTAGTTCAGCCGCAGTTTGAGTGGCCACAATTGCTGATGGTCTGATTTCCTCTTTCTCCCTCTGAAGGTGCTGTTTAGTGATGATCAGTGTCTGATAAACAGTAGCCAGGGCCCAGCTATAGACCACAGAGCATCTACCTAGAACTTGTCAAATATTGAAATATCTTGCTGCATCAGCTGGTTTCATAAAGGAACAATTTTCTTTTTCAGAGTAAGCTAAATGATCTGCAAAATACTTACAGAATTTGGACTCTTTTGGAGCTTTTACTGCCTCCATAATTTTTAGCTACCGTCTTCTAGTTCTGTATTAATTTCTAGTACCATGAACTAAGAGTAAATGAGGTTACAATTGAAATACCTTTTTGTGAGGACCAAGAGGACTGTTAGACACTAATGCCAGTTAAAGAAAAAAGTTGGTGAAAGAGCAGATCTAAGTGTCTCTGCAAGACTAATTGAATAATTGACAACTGATAATTAAAAATTGATTTAGACTCTCCAGGAAATACCACATTGTAAGCAGGTCATTTAGGGGGTATTACCATACCCTTATAAAATTATGACCTTGAAAAAAATACTGCATTGCAGGTATATTTTGTAAGACCTTTTGATTCCTCTCAAAGAGGTTGCACTTTAGCATAGCATATTAAGAAAAAAACCCTTATGCACTTTGAAACTTTAAAAACTTAGTGGCAGATGTTGGATAACCAGGAACTGGTTTTGCTTTAAATTATAACTAGATACACAGCAGTGTAACTCTGAAGTCAATAGACAGGAATTGGTGATTATAAAATCATAAATATTTCAAAGTAATTTATAGAACAGTACTGTAATGTGGGGTTACAGAATCTGGGTGATAGACGAGCAGGCCTTCAAGGCTAGAGTGATCTCCATAAGATACATCCAGGTCACCAGGGAAGGGCTAGAAGAGCATTGTGGGTTTGTGGACTGCTGGACCTGTTAGAGGTGAGGGTCACTGTTTGGGACCTTAAAAGGCATTTTTTACCTGTTACCATAAAAGGTAAAAACTATGAAATAGTCCAGGTGATTGGGAAATACTAGTGAACCACTTCCTGTTTGTATGACAGTATATAACGGATTTTCACTGCACAATAAATGTCTTTACATGCTACCATCTTGTGGGAAGTCCATGGCCTTTCTGCTCAACCATTGCACTGTAAGATTTAAAACACATTTTCAATGAGAATAATTCTTAGGAAGATATACTGCTGTACTGAAATTCTGCTTAAATCATACCCAAGTCTTTAAATGCTACAGAGCTAAAACTTTACTTTCAACTCAACAAAAAAATATAAGGATGATACACATTGTCACAATGAGTCTCAAATTTTTCTAAAGCTTAATAGAAATTAACTGCCTTTGCAGCAGTCATCTTCAACAGCAACTGTGTGGCATGTTTGTCAATCCTCACCTTCAGCATAAGGGCTGGGAGCTTACTCTGAATGTCTGAACAGGACCTGTCTTGGACATATGGGATGCATGATTGTAATGCAGTTGGCTAGCGCATTCCTACATCCTGTCGATTTTTTAAGGCAAAAATAAAGAATTGCCAACTTTGTAAATAATTTAAATCTTTGGCTCTTTTTCTGATCCTGTGGAGGGGGGAAATACTTGCATGTGTCTGGTATCAAGCTGACCTACTCTGTCCTACAAAAAGAAAACCAAAACTCCAACTTATAATTTGGGTGCCCTCTGCCGAACCTTCACACAGATAGCTCCTGAATATCAGTGCTCACTGCGCACTTTATTTGACGAATAATGATAACCTAACTTGGTAATGGATGAAGGATCTATGAACAGCTGACTGTAGTTGCTTCTTGCTGAAAGTAAAAAGTGGAAAAACCCAGCGCTCCTTTACAAAAGCTTGATGCATCATGTTTGGATCAGATTCCAGCACAGAGGTGGCTCTGTAAGTATCACAGTCTGAGTATAATGTGTACACTTAGGATTATATTTTCAAACTTCTGCTATTCTGGCAAACAGCATGGTAATTGGGGGAAGGGAAAAAGTCAGGTTCGTAAACGTAATGAGCCACATGGTCTCCCCTGCCTGCTCATGTCAGAAACCATTCTCCTTCCCAATCTAAGCTAAAGATTCTTTTATCCATATTCTATTACCTCAGAAATAGGTATCAGACTTTCTTCCATACATTACTGGTTTGTAAAAACTCCTCTGGCACCAAAAACCTTGAATTTCATAGTCAGATGAAAAAAAAGAAATGGAACAGAAACAACTCCTTGTCACAGTAATGGGTAAATGGAGCCTTATTTTTGCCAACAGCAGAGCTTCAAGTTTTGCCATTCTTGGGTGTGGAGAGGACGGTGCTGAAGGCAAGTGGCATGTACTTTAAATGCTGAAGGCAATTAAATAGGTGGAAAAACAACTCATTATGAATAAAAGCAAAGACTGAGCTCTGCCATGTTTCCAAAACTTACACATAAATTTTGGAACACATACACAAAATAAATTTTAATATGCATGCTGTGTCTCAAATCCTACCCCTTCCTACATTAATCATTCTTTATGAACTTATTGCAGGCAACTCAAAATTTTAGAAGGTACAAGTATTTCACAGAAGCTTGCTCTACACTCCTGGATTTAACAAAAGCTTGGTCTTGCTGTCTTATAGAGGCATGAAGAAGTTAAACATTGCAGATCTTGCTGTTGGGGTATCACAGTAACTCTTTTGGATTTAATCCAGAAACAACATATGGAGAGATGAAGAGTAGCAGCAGATGGGCAAAGAGACAAACTGTATTGTTGAGACAGGAGGAAAGGGAAAAGATGAAGACAAAAGAAATGCTAAGTAAATTACAGAAATACAGTGGCAGCACAGGAAAAAAGAGGAAATCCCTCCTCAGTAAACAAAGGAGAAAAGTGAATGGGAAAAACCAGAAAACTAAACTATAGCAGGAAAAATACACAGAGACTGAAATGTGTCCCAAGGGACAGTGTAGACAGAAAACACTTCATCCCAAAAAAACCCAGAAAAAAGGACAAAAAAATCATGTCAACATTCATGGGAAAATCAGGCTGACAGGTTAATGTATTGTTGAACATTGTTAGCTGTAAAATAAAATTAACACATGGATGAAGACATATATCTTTTCTTCCATTTCCACTGGTAGACCAGGACTGGCTGCATGAAGCTGTATACATACAAGATGAATCACAGCCTCTTTCTCTGATCAACTTTTTGTTTAATTAACCTGAAAGAAGCATAACTTAGCAGAGAGAACTGTGGTTAGCATATTTAAGGATATGGGCTGTACTGAAGTTTCAATGCCTCAGTGACGTATTTCTTGTACCTGTTCTCCTTGCCTTCTGAGCACTTTTAACTCAGGAGCCAGCTGCAGTTCTTTTGTTAGGACCTGCTCAGCGAGGTCTTGCTATTGTGAAGAATGTTTTAGATCTTTCCAGATAAAAACTACTGCACCAATCTTGCAGCTTGTGAGTTTCAATAATTCAAAGGCAGCATTTTTCAATTTTCTGGGATGCAAAAACATCCTGCATGTACAGGTGACACCCAAAACTTTAATTAGGCAAAGTAGCGACCTGATGCTGTAATTCCTTTTATGCTTTTTCTTCTATGACACCATTTAACTCAGCATAATCTCTGTGGTAGTTCTTATCTGCCTTTAAAAAAATTCTTTTGGCTTCTCCGTATGAAATCAAGGATATCAGTTCAAATCCTAATCAAGGACCTTCTTGAAATATGCTTCTTATCTTTTGTCTGTCTCATAGGTGGCAATTTCTGTTACAAACACTGTTTTATTGAACCTAAACAGCAATAAAAAAATTGAACGCACTCAATATGTATTAATATTTTTGTTGATATCTAGTAAATAAATTATGGAGAGATTAAGAGAATTTTACAAAAAAACAGTTATTTTGCATTAACAGTTGTAGCAAAACAGACTTGTTCTGAAAAGCAGTCATCAACCTGTTCCTCTACCTCGAAGGAACCATCAGGGATTTCAGATAAGGCTCAATAACAGCACAGCCTGAGAACACATGTAAACTGAAGTAAGTAACAACAGTAGGAAGTGTCGGAAACCAAAATACAAATCATGAAAGAGAAAAAGTAAATGAGTATACAATAATGCACCAGAAGTAGCTAAACAAATGTGAACAGCATGTGTAGGAAAGAATCTGAAATACTTAAATTCTAAGTAAATTATTCATACTCTGAGCTTACAATTATTGGTATGCAAATAGCAGCACTATTATTACACTCTGGGTAAAGGATTCACCCAGAGCTTTGTGGTACAGGCTATGTAACTGCTGCTGCTGATAAAAGCCAAACATAGGGGCAAGAATGCTTTGCTTATATTAAAATATATATGCCTAAAAATCTGCTATTTCCTTCACACAAGTACAAGTTAAGCTGCTACTGAGAAATTACCTTTTTGGAAGCAGAGCATTTAAAAATCAGCAACCAATGCCATCAGTTTCAGAGCAGAATATTACTAAGATACACCTGTTTTAAATAGGCAAGGTATCTAGTAAAAATACAGATATGATTTTAAGTAAAGAGCTACTCCAGTATACAAATACATAAAAAATTAAATTTATTTGAGCGCATTTACATTACATCATCAAAAATAATCCTTATAATGAAGGGAGGGATAATCTTGACCATTCAAGGCAGAATCCAGTTCACTTTTAGGTAATAGTTTTCATGTTTTTATAAGCCCATTTTGAAAAAATTAGACAATTATCCCAGACCCTCACAACAGATATGAGTACACAATCAAAAGAATGTAAGAAATGTTTACTGAATCATTTAGTTAAAGATTCAGCAGAAGAAGAAAGAACTGGCCAGGCAAGTTGATAAGGAATGGCTGAGAAGATACCATTTGCACAGAGTGAGAAAAATCAGCTCTTCAAATTACAGAAAGCCCATGAGGAAAACAAAGTCCTCAGACAGAACAGAAAATGTTTTTGTCTGCTGGAGTTACAGACTCTTTAGAGTACAGAGCAAGTCAAGAACTGTTTGGATAGGACCCTGCCAGCATTGGGCTAGAAGGGCAACTAAAAATTGCTCTGTGCTTTTGCCTTTAATTAACTGTTTGCTCAAAAACTGAGGCAGTTTTGCTTGCTTTTTCTATTTTATTGTGTCTTCCATTCAAAGGACACAATGCACTTTACAAATACTTCTTTCACAATAGATTATTTGCTTTTGCATTTTTATTGCACCTTCAAATCATGTGACATGTGCTTTGCAAAGGTTTCATTACAGCCATAGGTTCCACCACTGACAGTCATAATTTAGAGCTCATAAAAGTAAAGGCTCAAGAAACACTGAAAAGTAAGCCTGATGTTTTACCCAGGGCTTTTACTGTCCCTATCAGACAAAGATAATGTTGTCTAGTCGTATCATGACCTGTAAGAATTTGTCAACATTTTTGTGAAGCTAATTTCTTGCTCATTTTACATAGGTAAAAGACTAGAAAAAATGATAAAATTTTGCTTTTTTATAATATACATCACAGGGTTCCATTTTTATACTGATGTATTTCTCCTACAAAGTCTTTACAGAGAAATCTACATTAAGTGCTTTGAGGTTGCTCAAGATAATCAGCTGTTTTCTTTGACTACAGCATTTGGAAGTTTAACGTCATTGTACATCTATTAAATGTCACTAAAGAACTGAGTAGCAATGTGATAAATCTACAGGAGAATCCAGTGTAACAAATAAAATAATTAAAGTAGCACAATAAAAGAAAAATAGATTTTTGCCCCATATGAGTTTCTGCAGGAAAATCATACGAAATGTGCTTTGGGAAAAAATTGTGTGCGTATGTGTTTGTTTGACTTAACACAAATCTGATGACAACAAAGAAATTTACATTGACTTAGTTTATGAGATCATCAGGGAGGATCTGCAATTCAGGAAGGGACTTTAAAGATCATCTAGTCTTAATCGTCCCTTCCAGGACACCTCTCACTAGGCCAGGTTCCTCAAGGCCTTATCCAACCCGGCCTTGAAAACTTCTAGATTTGGGGCATCCACAACTTCCCTGAGCAATCTGTTACAGCATCTCACCACAGTAAAAAAAAATTCTTCCAAATACTTAACTTAGATTTCCCCTATTTCAATTTTCACGCATTACTCCTTGTCCTATCACTACAACTCCTATGGAAGAGTCCCTCTCCAGCTTCTCAGCAGGCCCCCTCCAGATACTGGAAGGTGCTATGAGTCTTCACTTCATGCTTCTCAGTAAATCTGAGGATTTCCTTTACACCACAACATTCTCTATATTTGGCTATTTTGGACAACCATGCCTTAAAGGATTCTCTATTCTCTGTAGAACTTCAGTCTATCTAAGTATTTAAACAATTTTTTTAATCTTAAAACAGATACTATTAGTTGGATGATTATATGCTATTTTAATTCTGTTATGATACTTACACCCTGCAGCAGATAGTTTTGTCAGCTATAGAAAAAACATTTTCTCAATAAAATTGTTCCTTCAGCAGGATTGGCACTAGAAAATTCTTTCATAACACCTCCTGTTATATAAGGAATTTTTTTCCCTTCAATCTCAGTCTGTAAGTACTATAAATTAAGGGGTTTACATAAACTCGTTTGCAAACTCCCTCTTCTTCTTAACTTTGCACTACCACCCATTCTTCCAAGAACAGCTATGCTTCCTTGGGCAACAAAATGCACTATGATTCTTATTTGAGATTTTGGTACACATCCATATTTTTTAATCCCTGAATGACTGGTAGAATCAGGAAGCTTATTCTGGTCCTCAGAGAGAAGGCGGCCTCTGGATCTCTCCATGCACTGCTCTTTTGCAACTTCTTTAGAACCCACAACTACTGTTATCCTTGTTTAAGTAACACTCTCTAGTGTTATCCTAGTTATATTAAATGGTGTTATTCTATCTATCTGTCTGACTGTCTGTCTGTCTGTCTATCTATTTCTCCTATATATCCCAGTGTATTTCTAGTCTCTAGGAATTAAAAATCCCCCAAATCAGAGCACTATGCCGCATACCTATCTTTGTTCCCCTAGCTGAAACTCCTAAGAAGTTCACTTTCAAATGACAGGTAAGATCTTAATATAGTTTGTTTAAAATGTGTCTGCTGGTATTAATGCTCCTACAAATACTCTGTCAGTTGGCTAATGGTAACTGAGCCAGCTCATCTGCTGAGGGGCAGCATGACCTCTAGGTATTGATGGCTACAGCAGCATGAAAGCTCTTCACCATGATGAAAGAGGATCCTGGTTTAGCCCCCAGTGTGCTGGTAAAAGACACTACCATAGACCTTCAGTATCAAGCTGGGAGTACACAACCACCCAATTATTAAGGTCCAACACATTAATTAATAATTTAACATTTAATGAATTACATATACTGCCATATCCAGTGACGGACTAATTAACTTAAAGTGTCACTTGCAGCATCAGTTCAAAGATTTATATAATGTGTCATATAAATTGTATTTTGGGCTACCTACTCTGAAAATTTTTTATCTCATACTAGTCTTTTTCATTCCCTTCCCCACTAGTTATTACAGTGACTTATTCCTCTGATGGGCTGGACTTGGACACAGAAAGGTAGAGCCTGACATAGCAGGTACTCAGTCTTGCTCCTGGTTTTGGTTAGGGCACATTCCCAGTAAGAACTGAAATGCAAGGGCATTTTGCACATTTCTTCGTTTTTAATAGAAAAAAGGGACCATCCCTAGTATAAACATGAAAGGACCATAATTACCAACAACATCACTGCTTTCTCTGAAAGAAAAACAAACAGAGTCCAGAAGTGCTTCATCAGGCAATAAAAGGAGATCTTTTATATGGATGAACAAGGTCTGCAATGAGCTATACAGGTAAGTCCTGAACTGCAAATCAAGCTCACTGCCGTGGTGAGGGAGGCAGAGTTGAGTGAAATCCAGTGGAAGAGGCAATTCTAGCAATGGTCCCACATCTAGCAGCTACCAAGTTCCCCACTCAGCTGAAATAGTGCTGAAGATGCTGCTCTTGGAGGTTATACGATATTGACCCTTCTGTAAAATATGCAGGAGTGAAAGGCTGGGCTTTAAAACAGTGGTTTTTTTCTACATTTAGAGAAATGCAGACACCCTCTTTAACCCCATCTTTATGACTAGAATGAAAGGCATAAAAGAAAAGTCAGAGTAGAGAATGAGATAGCATGTTTGCTGGTAGTGTTGTGTGACAGGAAGGTGTATGTTTAAAAAAAAAAAAAAAGCAAGAAACGACCGGTTTCAAAATATTTCAAAAGTTTCACTGTTCTGGTAATAAATTATTAGAAACACCAAGATACATGTTTTTAAAAGTTTTGATGTAATAACAGCATCCAGTATGCAGCAGCTTGGAAAAAAAAAACAGAAACCACTGCTTCTTCTAGCAGGATCCATCTTTATTACAGACAGTATTCAGTATTTATTTGTTTGTACTATAGGAAAGTTTAGGGAGAGTTTTGGGAAGGCGCAGAAGGAAAGACAGAACAGCCACACCACAAAGCACCTGTAGAGCAGATGTTTCTGCCCTTATCTGTCATTCATTCAAAGATGCCACCTCCCAGAGTCCTGAGTGGTAATGGAAAACATCCACACATGGTGTTTATGGCTGGAGTCAAGTATCCACCTTTCCCAAGAGAACAGACAGCCTTTATCAAACTCGAGATAACCATGACAGGTTGCTGCTTCTACACAGAGCTCTCATCAAGGTCGGGATCGCTGCAGCAAGCTGCTGCTTCTAAAAGATATAGCAGATTGCTCTTATTCCAGTATAGACTGGAGAAACATGGATGAAAATCAAGAAGACAAAAACAAGACTGTAGCTAATGAGGTCCAAACTACCAAACAGTTCAGACAAGCAGCAGAAATGTGCATGAAGGATGTTTGCATGAAGGAAAACCTGGCAGACAATAACCTCAATTCCAGAGCTGGGAGATAAAAGCCCAATAAAAATGTATCACAAGCCAAAACAAGAGCACAGCAAGGATGGTAGACATGGCATCAGCAATATAACTTAAGAGGAAATTACTTTCTATTCATTTCCTACTGTCCAAACACAGACACATGTCATAGGGCAGGCATAGGGAATTAAAATAACATATAAATTTTATAAACATACATTTAGATTTGTCACCTTGAGAAGGGTCTTCCCCTTTTGCTATCTTCCTACTGTTAGACAGTTTACTTTTATTTTTGAAACAAGGATCATGTTAAATTTTCATCCGAAGGTTTTTGTCAATAGAAATGGGTGCAATTTTTTTCTGGGTTTGCACGGAAATATTCTTCTTTTCCTCTCCCTGTCTAAAATAAACTTGCATAAAACCTTATCATGCTGATCTAAACATTTTCCTGAAGGATTTTCTCTTACAAATGAATTGAATAAATAAAGTACACTACAAAGAAGCTGTTATTGATTGTTTTCAACAAGTCATAAAAAAATCACAAACCTTATATATGAGTTCCTTATTTCTGCCTATGAAGAATGAAACTGAAATCTCAAGGAGACACCCTCAGTTACACTGAAACTTATATTTTTGAGGGAAGTACCACCATATATAAAATTAAATGGCAAAGTAAAACACACAAATGTCAATGAGATTAAAAAATAGCATTTGTTATTAGCACATAAGTGCAGAAGACAGGATACCAAACAAACACACTGAAGTAGAAGAAACCCCAGTTCACTTTTAGGAATAAGGTACCATATATGATAATAATTTTGTGAAGGTTATAAAAGCCCTCCAAGACCATCAAGCGCAACCATTAATCAGATCCAGTATCCTCATATAAGAAAGAACTGATTCAAAGAGCACTGAAAATTAGTTTTGGCTCTTGTGCTACAATTCTAGAGAATTGTAAATACTCGAAGCAGTACTTTTTATTTTGATGACTACAGAGGTCAACAGGTCTTTTAGGCTGCCTTTGTTTTTGTGTTCCTTATCTCATAGCACCTAAATCCTATGTGCTAATAGATGATATTTTATACCATATTACATAGATAATATTAGAATATTTTTAAATTAAATCAATAATTTTTATGCAGATGCTGGTTTTATGCTTTCGTTTTGAAATTATATGAATACTAGTACACAAAAAGAGAGTATATCTGCACTGTCTGAAATACATACAATAGCCACCAGATGGCAATAAACCCCAGCTAATGAGCAAAAGTGCGTCTTCACGCCGTGTTCATAATAATTTGGTCGCAGTCTTCCTTTCTTACAGCCAATGGACATGTTAAAAAAAAAAAATCACTCACATAACTCAAGGGCTATTCAAAATTCATAAGTTTCTGAAATGAAAACTGGCAGTTTCAGCAATATTACCAGATTGCCTCAATATGAATGAGCTCAGCGAAACAGTAGTTTATACAGCACACCATAGATGAATATGGCCTGGAAATTACAAGTATTAGTATAGCTCCCATTAATTGCCAAAAAAGCTTTTCACAGTGTCCCGTTTTTACCATACCCTCATTCATTTTCTTCTTCTGTTATTCTCCTCTAAGTATTTGCTGAAATGTAATTAAACTAATAACATGAAATACTGTGAGCTGAGACCAATTTACATGCTTCTTTTTCCACTGTTTTGAATTTCAGATGCCACCAGTACAAGTGTTTGCAGAAATACTATCATCTGTTCTAACTACTCTCCTTTAATAACAAGAATGTCATTATTTTAATATATAGTCAAACAACACATGAACTTTTTTTCTCTTTAAAAACAGTTGCTTTTTCTCCATATTCATTGTAATAACATCAAACATGTTTCAGTTTGGTTATTTAACAGTTTTACTCAGGTACATATCTTAGAATCTATTCTTGGTGGATATATTGTCACGTACATAAGAAATTTCCTTCAGAGTAAAAAAAATGGGAAAAATCCATCTACAAAAACCCCTATTCTGGTAGATAAAAAAAACTCTAGAATTTTCTCAGACTCACTCAATTAAGCCAGAATTGCTTACTATGCTTTATTTTCATATAGAACTATACATGGTCATGCACAAAACTGAAAGCTGTTGTGGTGGATGACCATAAATAACTTTGTAGCTGAGAGATGATGTACATTAATTTGCCAAAGTCGTTGCCCTGGGACTTTTTGTTCTTCAGTAACTTAAAAAAAAACAAACACAAAACCACTTCTTAAGCATTTTATCACTCAGGGTTAGTTTCATAAAAATTTCTTGATGGCTGGGAAGGGCATTATGCTGAATTACCAAACTGTGTGTTACATTAATCAAGTTTGTCCCCTTTTCTAATGCTTCATTATGTTGGACTACTTCTCAGTTAATACTTCATGTACTCATGTCACTGTAGAATGTTAAGACGGTTTACTCATTTTCCAATTTAAAAAAAAAAAAGCAAAAAGAAGGGAAATACAGAAAAAATGCTAAAAGCATCCTATCAGCTCTAACATTAGGTGACATGATGTTCTTTTGGGTGACTGGGATTTTTTTGTTTTGTTTTGTTTTGGGGTTTTTTGGGGTTTTTTCTTTGTTTGTTTTTGGTTTGTTTTTTGTTCCTTGATTTCCTCAGCAGGAAACAAGATTTTCTCCCTTTGCAATACTTCCTGAGGATCACTTCTGAGGCTGCAGCATCAATTCATTTTAAAAACTACTTTACTGAAACCACGCAAGGCTCACTGACAAAACCTGGCAAGGAGCTTGGGCATGAAGGTCTGAGAGTTGTTTGGCCCATATGAATGAAAACATATGTCAGCAATATTCATCATGTTTTCCATAATTTAGCTGCTTAATATAGCCCTTAATAAGGCCCACACTATTCCCTTAATATATCCCTCCCTTATGTTAGTAACTGCTCTGCGGCCTTCTTTGTGTTCTTCTTTCCCAAGAGATATTAGTAGCAGTTTCAAAGATAAAAACTACTGACAACTCCATATGTCATACAGTAGAAAGATCCTTCCTTGACTGATTTATTTAGGTAGAGAAGTTGCAACAATTTCTAAGTTGTTGTTGAAGAATAAATCAACACCCTCTATCAGTGAAGCATTACATCTTTTGGGACTCCTTTTGTGCACCAGCCACAATCAATCCAAGAAATATGTCTACATATCTCTTTGCCAGAGTGCAAGGAATTTCTCTTGGCTAGCCAGTGACATGGGTCATTACAGCACAACATCTCTTTTCCTCTTTTAAATTGCTATTTTTAACCCTTACCTGTGTTGGGTGAAAAGGCAGTAGGTAGCACACCTATTATTCAGATTTAGCCATGTATGTGACAGAAATTTAGCATAACACTAAGACTCACATGATAGTCTTCTTAAGCAGTTTCAAATGAGAGGTGTGTTCATGATTTTAAATATCTCCAGCAGTCCAATGAAACAGCAATTAACAGTCCCATTTCTCAATCCAATTTTGCCATGCTGCTGAAAAACTCTTCTTTTGCAATATTCACAGGATGCAAGATTAACTCATGGGAGATACTTAAATCCCTGTATGTTAATAATATGGTTGTCAAATGAGGTTATTCATTTCTACAGGAACTTCAGAGGAAAAAAACAGACTTAAGATGCAACATGTACATTGATCTGAACATATGATTGTCACCTATTATTGTCACCTAGTATTTCCCTTCTGTATTCTACTCTGTTGGTAACTTCAGTGAGTCATTCATGACTATGTCTGGAAATGTTTAATCTCTTGGAATAGGAGGAAAGCCTGAAGCATTTCTTCTATTCCTTAGAAGAATGCTACCATCACAGTCAAAAATGCAAGTGAAGGAGAATGCTACTAATTACAGTATATGAGTTCATCCACATAAGTGTTGCACAGATCATCTTCTGTCTTCATAACAACACCTCTGTACCAGATATTAGCCTCACCCCATCCCCTTTCACCATACATTACATGCCTTGTTATAAATCAGGTCAACCAAGGAGATATGGATGTTCACAAAGATTCTCTGGTGAAGGTCCGAGAAGGAGGACAAATGTGTTTATTCTAGCTCCTTTATCAACTATTCACCAAACCCCACCTAAAATATGTGATTTTTCCATATTTCTGACTTTGGGGCAGACAGAGTCAGGGGAAAACACTTCTGTCTGCTCAGGATTGGGTCAATGGAGTGTGTATCTCCTGTCCTGAAAGGATGCCTTTAGATGAGCTTTGAGATTCCTACTGCATTAGAGCAAACCAAGGAATGTTCATTTATATACATATATACTGTGGTTAGACATCTGTTATTTTACTTTTATGTATAGAAAAATACCATTTGACCAATTTGACTGTCTGCTTTCTGGAAAAGCAGAGAGAGAAACTCTAACTACGTTTCTCTTAAATGCCTAGCTCCATAATTGAATCCAGGAACCTCTGCTAAGTCCAAACACAGCATGTATGCAGAGGTAAGTATCTGTGAATGAGACCCCCGAACAATGTTACTCTGCACCCCAAGCTATCTGTGGTAGTGCACAAACCATCCTGCGGAGAGAAAGAAGTCTTTTCTTGCTACTGCCTAACTGCTGACTTGATGTGGCAAGGAAAATTTATCTGCTTCCTTTGGATCCAAAGCCTGGAAAGGGAAATAATTTTAGATACGTTAAAAAAAAAAAAAAGAAAAGAAAAGAAAGACATTTTCTGGCATGTCAGGTTTCATGAAAGGATGAGTTGCACACTCATTTTGCCACACAAATGGAATTGTACAAATTTTACTTATCTGCCTAGCCCCTCTCCTCTTGTTATATGATCCTTATATGAAAAGAATCCTACAAATATGCAAAAAACCCCCAAAAATAATAAAAAAGCAACCCTTTAAGCACTATAAAGGCTGATCTCTTGTTTTCTAAAAACAGAGCAACCAAGAGGAACCCAAAAGTAAATCTGTCTACTACAACAGCCTACAGACATACTATCTTTCAGAGACGGCATGCAAGAGCCCCTCCTGGGGCCATATTCTGCATCATGGCACAGTGATGTCTGAACCTCATGAGTACACAGTACACTGGCCCAGTACTGGAGTACCCCACTGCCAGGGGCTGCCGTCTGTGTGGAAAGCGCTTATGAAACGCTGTCATCTGTCAGACATTTGCTATGAATGCAGCAGAGGAGTAGCCTTTTCCTGCAAACTGTCTCTAACAAATCTGACACATGCCCATGAACATACATGTCATATGAACAGAATGCCAACATGGCATAATTGTGATGTTTTCAGCTTGTGTCCCACAAGGTCAGTTGGTAGCCAACAAATGCCCAATGTCTGAATTCTAATTAGCTGGAATAAGGAAAAAGGGACTTTTGACAAGGGCATGTACTGATAGGCTTCAAATTGATATAGGGCAGGTTTAGATTGGATATTAAGAAGAAATTCTTGCCTGTAAATGAGATGAGGATCTGACACCAATAATTCTTAAAACAATCAGTAGATCACCTTGCACCGTTCTTTTGTGTTTGAGGACCTTCATACCTTCTGTCACACTTCCTGATACGTTGATTTTGGTCTAGGCATGAAGTCTGTCTTGAAGTAGTGAGTACCTTGCATGCAACCACCCACCACAAAGTTGCTGAGCAAAGAAGGCACGCATGTCCTCACCTTTTAACAGCACACACCAGCAAAAAGGAGAGGTACTGGTTCCACTTTGTTTAAGGGGACTAGAATAAAGCAAGAAGTGTGGCTATGCCATCCGTATAACTATCACTTTTGTTACTGAAATGTTCATCTCACAATAAAGCCAGGTTAGATGTGTTTATTAGTTTATTTTAGAAAGATGAAGTAAAAGAGATGAAACCAAACTGATCTTGCTTCACAGTCACTTTATTTCTGAAAATACTGCTCTAATATAGGTTGGAAACCAAGCTAAGGAAGAGCTGGTATACTGAATGCTGGTCTGCTCTTTTTCCAGACTACAAATTAATCTAACAAAAGATCTAACCTCTCTAACAACCCTTGCTTAGCAAAAAGAATAACAGCTTATTTCTCAATATAAAATCACAGTCTATATCATACCATTTTGAATTATAGAACTAAATTATGTCCTTTTGAAAACCAAAAAAAAAAGTTATTCATTTTCTTAGAAAACTCTGTTGCAAATACTTTAAACATCTAAACATCTTTAGACACTAGTCTTTGCTGGATCACAGAATAGTATGAGTTGGAAGGGAACCAGCAGGATAATGGACTCCATCTCTTAAGTTAATGGCCCATACAAGGATTGAACCCACTAGCCCGGCATTATTAGCACTGAGAAACTGAGCTAATGTCAAGGCGTGTTGGAAAGATCCTGTGAGAAAAATACAAATTTTGCATAAAGAGCAACTTTGTATAGACACAAATATCATAGGATTTCTCTGCAAACTACTAGTAAGAAGGAGAGATAAACATGAAAAGAAGGGATACAAAAGTAGAATCAATGAGAGTATGGTCTTCAGTACTGCTGCAACCCAAGCACAAAGCCAAGACCTTCCTCCTCTGGCAGTATATGGCCAACCTTATCAGAAAAGCTGTGTAACATGTTCTGCTCATATGTTCCCAGTACAGTTTGTGGCCTACTTTATTTTAGCTTAATGACCCCTAGAATTTCATAATCCTGCATTTTCTCATGACCTTTACAAATGCAGTGGCCATCCCATGTTTTTATGCCAGGCATGGAGGCTCTGTAGATATGTCATGGACCTAAATGCCTCCAGGCTCCAAGACAGGCCTGCCACTGGTCAAGGCCAAGCCTATCAGTGACAATGGTGATGCCTCTGAGAAAATTCAAGGAAGAAAAAAATGCAATAACAACTGCAGACAGGGAGAGGAATGAGAATCTGAAAGAGAAGCAGCTCTGCAGAAACCAAGGTAAGTGAAGAAGAAGTAAGAAGAGGTGCTCCAGATTTCCCTTTATCCTGCGATGAAGAACGTGGTGAGGCAGACTCTTGCTGTCCACAGAAGTTCACAGCATAGCAAGAGGGTGACCAAAGGAGGCTGTGACCTTACAGGAAACCTGCCCTGGTGCCAGCTCCTAGCAGGACCAGTGGCCCTATGGAAAATGGAGCCAACACTAGAGCAGGTTTGCTGGAAGGGCTTGGGACCCCACAGGGGATCTGCACTGGAGCAGCCTGTTCCTGAAGGACTGAAACCCATAGAAAGGGACCCATACTGGAGCAGTGTGCTTCTGAAAGACTGACCCAGTGGAAAGGACACACATTGGGGCAGTTCATGAAAAACTGTAACTCATGGGAAGGACTTACTTTGGAGAAGTTAATGGAGGACTGTCTCCCATGAGAAAGACCCTTCCAGAAAGGGAAGAGTGTTAGAAGTCTTCACTCTGAGAAGAAGGATAAAGTGATGTGTCCTCCAGTCAAGTCTGTTTTGCCTGTGACAGTAACTGGTGTGTGATCCCTCCCTGTCCTTATGTTGACATGTGAGACATTTTGTCCCCCGCGTCCAGCTGAGGAGTGATAGAGTGTCTTTGGCAGACACCTGCTATCCACTCAGGGTCAACACTGCTGAATATGTCTTTGAATCAACAGACTGACTTAGGCACACTCCTTAGCTTAGTCACAGTGCTAGCCCTTTTGGCATGAGATGAGGTCGTTGGCAGGAGGCTACAGATGAAGTAGCTGCAAGGCAAGAAGGGGGAAAAGCCTTAATGGGAGCAGGAAGTAACAACAGGGCAACCAAACCTAGTGCAGATCACGGCCATATACCTTCTAAACTGTTTTATCTCTCTTCCCTGTTTGACTGTCCATCATCATCTCTGAAGCATATGCTTAGATACTTCTGATTGCAACAGTAAACTTGTCCTTTAGTCCTGTTGTCCAGGAGAGAGTGATTCAAGTATATGTTTAACTTTTTTCTCAGTTTAACAGCCCTAGCAGTTATTTTTCAAACCAAACGTTCAGTTTGACATGATTAATAAACAATTAATTACGTGATGTTTTTATTTTAATAGTAAACATATCTCAGAACTCAACTTACTCTGAAATACTTTAAAGTAAAAAAACCCAAACTACTAAACATTTCAAACAAAAAGTTTTACTTTTGAGAATACTTTCTGAATACTTTCTTTACAGTACGCATCTTCTGAAAACAGAATCATCAGAAATACAGCACGTTCTTTCTCAATACTAAATGCTATGACCCAAGGATACAGATAATGCCAGAAAAAGTTGGTTCCAGATCCTGAATCTTTCAAATTCAGGAACAAGTTTCACAAACTCCATGTTTCTTTCCATCGCTGATGATTTCTTCATCACAAAGTCAATCCCAAAGGAAACCTGTTTAGCAAAACTTTCTCTTCTGCCTACCACAGCTCTGAGAGCTGAACAGCTGTTCCAGTGGAAATAGTATGAAAAGGAAGGTCAGTAGATATCCTTGTGAATCCTGGAGTTTTGGAAACAGCTCCTCAGTACATAGATCCACAGTATCATAAAATGACATTTTTATCTCACTACCCTACACTTCAATGTGACAATATTGCACAAATGTGGCCTCACAACAGGTATGAGAAGGGGAAATCTTATTTAAGGGGAAATCTTATTTCTCTTATTTTTATGAATGGATTTGGGATCAGAAAAAAAACCAAGGATGAATAGAAATTAGCCCATTATGAGAACATTTCACATTTTCCATTCATTCACTGCATGAAATACAGAAACCATCCTGGAGCATGTGTTTACTTTTTAGGGGTCTCTCTTTGATATGGACTCATTAACCTCCAGAAAACACACTCTCTCTAGCTCATACTCTGCTGTTCAATAAACATCTTCACAGGGAAGGCAAACACTGTCTCCACACCAAATCAGGCCTAGTCTCAGACCACAAGGCCTATAAGAACATGGAAGCAAAGTCTAGATCTTCCCACTAACTAGTTTATTAATGAGCCAGGAGAACATTTCAAGCTTTTCTGGCTTTGCTTTTAGAAAAAGTAATGACATTTGTCAAGATCATTGTGCATCACACCCATCCTTGCAGATTTACTAAGTGCACAGTGAGAAGACTGATATGCAGCTAAGACACTAAATTGACCTAACCTCTGAATTTTGAATGGTCTTCAGCATGAATGTACCATTAAGTCATACGGATGTTGGGAGAATTCTAGGCATATGCAAAAGGTGAAAATTTAGGCACACAAACTTAGTACTTTTTAGAAAAATAAGAAAATAATTTTAAAAGGAGAAATAATTTTAAAACTTCCAAGAAAAGAAAAAAAAAAAGACAAACAAGGGAGAGTTTGTCAATTTAAGAAAGGGTTTGTATATTTGGTATATAAGAAAGGGCTTGTAAATTGAGGTATAATCTTTATGCCTTTATAGAGGCTGGAATATTGCCATCTTTCTTGAAGCTCTGACTCCAATAACAGACAGAGCATCATCTTCATGGGTTTTGCCAGCTAAAAAGAAAAAAAAAAGAAATTTGGATTAATTAATTAATTAATCAAATTAATAAATATTTTTATACCTTTAAGTGGATTTTTATGTGGACTGCATCATGCGCAAGGCTGTAAAAGGCTAGTGAGAAGCTTCTGATACTTTATGTGTGTACGAAGTCTTCACTGTCTATTGTAGATCTAAGATGGTAAGACCTGATCACCCTTGCAACCAATTTTTAAAAGCCTGCGTCAAGATCCATAAGCCTTTTAATATTTAATTAGAAGACAGTTCATTTCATGACAGTTCATGCAAAGACTTAATTCCTGAAAAATAACTAATATTTGGTTAACTAAACATCTGAAAATAACTGCTAATTACAATTGGCTAAACTTCATAGTATTTTAATTTCAATAAAAACAAAATTAAGGTTTTTTTAGATTTTGTATTATAATTTTTTTTTATACTGACAAAAAGGCTTCACAAAAAAATATCAGTTTTGTAGAAATGCACAGGCCAGAGACTGGTGACAGGCAGCGCTGGCACTTCATCACGTTTGCCACAAGGTGGCACGAAGCGTACAACTCAGGAGGACAAAAGTAGAACGAATACACTCTAAGAGTATTAAAAACAGCAGCAGGGGCTGAATGTGTACGTGTGACTTTTGGCACACTTAGATTCTTGTGCAGAGCTGTCAATCTAAAGTTTATTATGTATAACACGGGCTTAGCTAAATCATGACAGTCTGTTCAGCAGTCCAGACTTAAATCGCATATAGCCATACAAGTGAGGTGATCTAGGAAACGGCTGGTTCCAGGGACAGGGCTATGAGGTCTGCACGTTATATACAGGGGGTGATTTGCAGCAGCTTAGCAAAGTATTTTATTCTTCTTCAACAAGTCTGGAATGGGCAAATGCGAGCAGTACCCCAAAGCATCTCCCATGTACCCCAACTGTGTAGGATAATCCTCTTCCTTATCTATCAAGATAAAAAAATAATTTCAAAAAAAATTGAAAATCCAAATGATTATCCATTACAATGACAGATTTGGCTGTTCAGCTTTCTGGAAAATGCAACCGCTGTTTATCACGTCGGCAGATTTGTCTTTGGTCAGGTGGGCAGTAAGAATCAGCCCGGAAGTGGCAGGACAGGAACTACGACCCAAGCTCTGTGGAGGAAAGCTGCATCCCACCTTTCACAAGTCCAATAGCAACTGGAGACCATGACACTGTGGTTTCTATTACTCTTGGAGGACCCAAGTTTCTTTGAAATTATAGAAAAGAGGAAAAATGTGCAAATAAACACATGCAAGAGACCAGGTGAGTCTGAAGGCATGAGAGCCACAGGAAAAGTTCTGTCAGGAGAGGAGTTAAATCACTTCTGCTTCTCTTCCAAGTATTCTTTTCATGGTTAGACGTCAGGACTTTGAAGGTCTTTTCCAGCCTCAATGACTTTATGATTCTGTGAGCTAAGGAAATATGAATGCTACCAGGAGATGGTGCAAAATCATAGAAAGTGCTAATTAACCCACAAGACACTTGAACACCTTTGGCCACAAAAAACGCTCGAGAATATCCACCAGATGTCAGGGGCGAAGGGAAGCGTGACTGTTCTTAAAAGAAAAAACAGCAAGAATAGGCTAACACTTTCAAAACTCAATAGTTGGCATGAAATTTTAGCAGTGTATCTTGATATATTCCCCCAAAGCACGGTGTCCTGTGTGATGTCATCCACCACCATGATACTTCTTACTGAAAACTTTGTGTCAATGGAGAAGTGTGCAAGAATTAGCTGATGTGGTTAATAACCAAATCCAGAGCATTTACCAGAGAAACAGCACTACCAAAGTAATAATAATGAAAAACAAACAAACAAACAAACAACAGCAACAAACAAACAAACAACAAAAAAAAAGTTGGAAAGGTTTTCAGGGAGGATTTGTGGCAATGTAATTTGTATTGCTTAGACAGTCATTGATACTGGAATAGGTAAATATTCTAAAAGTTACCAGAGAGGATTCTCAGGTAGTGCAGGAAGTATTACCCTGAGAGCCAAGACTGTTTTATTTCTCGCCATGTTTTTCTATCATTTCCTATCAAGTTTTGCTCACTTCTTTCCCATTTTTGACATATAGACACAAGCGCACACACACACAGAGGAAAAAACTAAACCTAACCAAACGCAAAAACCCCCATAAGCAATAAAACCCTACCAAGCCAACCCAAACCAAAGCAAAAGCCAATGGTCAACCCAAGGGAGAATCTCCCAGCTTTCAGAACAAGATCTGTTTAGTGAGGTACAACTTTTATCTCTTCATAGAGGCTGGAATACTGCCATCTTCCTTGCAGCCGGCGCCCCCGGTGACAGAGCATTCACCCGCGCCGCTGCGGCCCGGCCAAGCACGCACCCGCCGGGCCCGTCCGAT
>JAHLSL010013569.1:1956071-2041770 GCA_025920805.1 Petroica traversi | reverse complement strand
GGCGGGGCTGGCGGCGCTCCGTGCGCGCCGGTTCAGGCCGGTCGGCTCCTGCTCCAGCCCGCGCTGATTGACAGCTCAGCACTTGTTTACCGCGGCGTGGCGGGACTGCTGAGCTGGCAGGAAGGGGGGGAGCCGCATTGAGAGCGGCGCAGCCACGGCCGGGAGCAGCGCTCCCCCCTCGCGGACAAAATTAAATAAAAATTAATAAAGCATATTTCGTAAAAAAACTCCAAACGCAAACTAATAGTATAAAAACCCGCCCTCACGCCGACACATTGTCTCTCAGTACATTTTCCAGACCTAAGCTGAGTTACGTTGCGTGCTGAAGGTGCATTTATTTCCTTATCTGGAGGATATTTTTTTTTAATTTTGTTTGTTTTTTTATTTTTAAATATTCAGTATTTGCACTGCAGGAAGTAGGGTATCGGACAGTAGGAACTTTAGAATCCTCCAGTGTGCCTCCATTAGCGCTTCAGACGGTCACACATAAGCTATTCCCTTCCACTTCGTCTCGCTATGTTTCCTTTTATAATTCCAGCCTTTTTTATGTGTGAGGTGCCCAGGCATTTTTCGCTCGACTTTTATTTTTACTAAGTCCGTGTTATTCTGATTTTATGTCAGAATAAACTGGCGTTTTCTTGTGGCATTTGAAGCAAGACAAGTAATTGTGTCCATAAACAAGGGTCAACATTCCTGGCATAAAACCAGGAAGTATCTGGGTCTTGCTATCTGAGCAAGATTAGTTAACCTATTAAAAAAAGAAAAAGTTTAGCTATGTATAGCATTAATTGGGCAGCTTGCCATTTCCTATGCCCTTGAATCTGTCTAGTACTTTCTGGGTGCTGGTACACTCTTACTGCTTTCTCACACGTTTTTTTAAAGTGTTTGATTAATGTGTGGACACTGTTGCCAGGCAGGAGATACAAAGAAGCTGAATTGCAAAGTTTAATCTTAAACAGCAGACTTGGTACTGTTAATGCTGGTAAAAAGCCAACTCTAGTTCATTCTGACTAGCAATCGCAGTGGAAAGCAGCATGATTCCCTTTACAGGCCTTGCATCGAGGCCTTGAAATGGCAGCATTTGAAACTGTGTCACTGTTGAGAGGCAGGACTATAAATTAAAACAAATTAACCTCTGCTTCTCTCATAGTGAAGATGGCAATCTTGCCTACCTTTGTATCAGTCAGAGTTGGACCTCCATTCCGGTAGTTAATAACTAACGGGCTGGAGACCCTTGTTTCTGGGACATCACATTCTTTGAGGGTTGTAATGTGTGAGCAAATTACTTTTTTTCTGGAAGAGAAGCCCATGCAAGGTATAGCATGTGCAGGTGGAATAGCGTATTGGTTTTTTTCTCTTTTTAGATGATGACAATTCAGAAGAAGGCCTTCACACCATCCATTCAGGAAGGCATGAATATGCATTCAGCTTTGAGCTTCCACAGACGTAAGTACGCACTCACAGTCCTCCACATAGGGCCCTGCTGCCCACCCACCTGACCTAAACTCCTGCTGTGGGTGGAGGGGAAACCTTTTCAATGGTAGTAGAAATTGTGCTCCAACATGCAGTAGAGAACATAATCTCATTAAACTGAAGAGGTTGCTTATATTTTTTAAATTTCCACAAAAAAGGAGCTCACTGCTGCCCAGTTGCTCACTATCTTTTTAGCATATCCTGTTGGCTTATTGGATGTTCCAATCTGTTACCCCTTCCCAAAAGGAGGGAGAGGAATTTGAACTGTCTCTGGAGTCCTGCAGAATGGCTGAGGTATCTTCTAACTCAACCATTTACTGGAGCTGTGCAGATCAGCAGAACTAGAGATAAGATCACAGTGGAATTGTTAGGGCTCAAGTCTGGAACAGATGTGGCAAGTTTACTTAGATTTCAGGAAAAGAAGAGGTTGTTCTTTCTCAGAGAGGATGTATGTAGCCAGGCTGGCTATTAATGCAGAAAGCCTGGATGGTAAAAAACTTGAGAGTGGGTGGATAAAGGAAGAATAATTCTCCTACCTCATCATGCTTGTTTTAGAAAACAAAGGCAAAGCAAGAGTAAGAGCAGAAGTTTGTTCTGGTAAGGTAAAAATTGATGCCCCACACTTGTCTGAAATATGTAATGTAGACACTGTAGACATAAGATGGGGCATAGTAGAGTTACCAATATGGAAATGAGCTAAAAATACAAGTTCCAGTAAAATCAAATACATGGAAAATAGGGAGTACGAATATGGATGAAAAATGAGCTAAAAATTTGAAAGTTACAATGAGCTAAAAATGAGCTAAAAATTTTGGCAGTTTTATGTGATAAACTCACTGCCTAATATTAAGATTGTTTGTGAGAGGTTTTAGCAGAATGTGCAGATGCCAAACACTTCTGCAGTTTCAGAATGATCAGCAGGACTTCTACACTGTTTCAGTAAGATTTTCTTTGAAGACCTGCAAACACGAAGATTTGAAAGGCAGTTTAGCAGTCTATGGAAGTCACAACTACAAGAAGCAGTAAGGCCAGTATTTGAGTTTAAAAGGGCATAAAAAAAATCAAACAAAAAGTAAACCCTGAACATTAGAAATATGAACATTAAATGCCTAGCTTGAAGTTAAACAGTTAGCAAATTATCACAAGCATTGGTCAAATCATAGGTTCTTTTTAAGTCACATGAAGGAATAACTATTTAACCAGTTTTTAATAATACTGGGGGGAAAAGGGTGATATTAGCAGCCTGAACTTTGATGCTGTCTACTTCTTTGCTATTTTGTGTCCATAGAATACTTCAAAAACTGATGTAAACTTCAGAGCAACAGTAGAAGGGTGTGCATCATCCTTACTGATTTTTCCTCTACAGAGTATGGGGCAGAGTGAAACATTGAAGTTGGATTAGAAAACCCTTTAAATTGCATTATTAGGGAAAAAAAACCTTAAACATTTCAAATGTGCAAATACAGAAGTCAAACTTGTAACTGAAAGAATAATTCTAGTAAAGCACTAGCATGGCTAGTATTATTCTTTATGGAAAATACAGAAATGTTACAAATACTTTATTCTGAAGTATGTATAACAGTGTATTCAGAATATAGTAAAATAGAAAAAAAAACCACTTTGATTAAAAATAAAGAGAAACTAAGATACCAAAACTCCAGTTAATTGGAGAGAATTGAAATAAAGATACTTATTTTTCATTTTATGATACTACAGTAAAAAAGGCAGGGCTCACAGGTCTGGAAAAACTTCCTGCATCATCTTTCCTCCAGCTTCTAAAACAGACTTCCTTGATTTGACAAATTCCAGAATAGTCTTGATGACTTTTCATGTGCGTGTATATATAAATACATATATGCATATATGTGTATGTTCTTAGGTATTACAAATGTCTTAAGCTGTCTTGTCAGGGTGGAGAAAGATTAGAAGGTGCTCAAAATAGCCTCTCTTCAGAACTCCAAGTTGTAATATTTACTCTGCTTAAGGTGAACGTAACTACGGAAGTGCTAATTTGCAGCTAAGATTAAACTGATATTGAGCTACTGACCAAGTAAATAGTACACAATGGTTTACAAAATGCAATATATAAAACTGTAGTTGGTTGATTCTAAAGGCAGTTTTAAATTGGTAGTCAAAAGGGCATGCTTTACCCTAGATGTGGAAGTGGCCTCTTAAGCTTAAAGAAAATCTGTGCTCTCCTGGCATTTTCTAGTACAATTCTTTAATTGATTCTTAAAATTTATGCAAATCTTCAGTAGGATAGATTGGAGATGATTTTTTCTCCCATCCTTAATCTTGAATTTTTCTGAGATACGCTTCATTAAGTACTACAGTGCATTAAAAATGCAATTCTATATACTAATCGCTGACCTGATCAATTGTATTATTATTAGACAGAGTTTACTCAATTTTGACCTTTGTGTCCTGCACAGACCACTTGCTACCTCATTCGAAGGCAGACATGGCAGTGTGCGCTATTGGGTGAAAGCCGAATTGCATAGGCCTTGGTTTCTACCAGTAAAATTAAAGAAGGAATTTACAGTCTTTGAACATATAGATATCAACACTCCTTCATTACTGGTAAGAATTGACAGAATTATTCATTTTTTGTTTCTGGCATAAAAAATAATGAAGTTTAATAGCTGAAACAATATCCATATCTAATTTTCCTAATACATTACCAAATATTTATTTGATACTTAGTTACAGCCAATCTTCTAAGTATTACATTAGTTCAGCAACTCTGTATGTACCAGTACTTTGAAAGCTATGTTTTCGTGTACTTGGAGTTGCTTCACTTTTAGGATACTTAAAACGCTTTTTTCAATTTAAATTGCTAGTACTAAAGTGTGAGCAAGAAGGAAAATTTTGAGAACTGTTCCTATTTGATTCTGAATAAAGAATGAACAGTGAAACTTACAAGAATTAATGTGTCAGACTGCAAACTTAAAAATGCAAAGTAAATAATGTACAGGTGTGCATAATTGATAATTTTCATATGGATAGTTTTCTACCGATGGGGAGAAATTATCACAATGCTTTATAATCTTTTTCTGAAATATGATTTCATTAAAATAATTTCAGTACCACAACTGCTTTCAATAAGGATTTGATTTCAATCAGGCCTAAAATTCCATTCCCCCCCACTCTTCTTCAAATTCACCCCTGATGGAGAGGGGAAAAAATGTCAAAATCCATTGAAATAGGTTTGTTGTGTGCACGGGTGAAAAATCAGACTTGCAAAGGGACATGGGCCTTGTGCAAATTCCATTAAAATCAAAAGACTCTCATTTGATTTTGATGGGCTTTAGATCAAGTCCTAAATCCTGGTGTCATGAAAACAACAAAGTCTGTTTAATATAGATAAAGCAGGATCATTTTAAAACGGGAAATAGCAGGAGTCAAGGTTACAGTACTTTAGCTTAGTTATTGTTTTTGAAATAGTGTACTTTCTAGACATTCTAGTTTACTGGCAAATTAAAATTTCTTCAACAATATGGTGGGATATGTGGGCTATAAGGCCTTTCCTTAAGCTGTGACACATTTATATATAAAAACCTGTTTTAAATGTAACTGTAGTATGAAGTGTAGAAAAAAGCGGTGTTAATGAGTATGGAATTAGAATAAAGCTTACAGTTTGCATAGTGTGATTAGCTTAAAGGTTCTCCTCTGAATAAAACCAGATATGTTTATCAAAATGCTCAGAAAATGCATAGCAAAATTTTTTTGTATGTTTATTAGAACAGCTTAAGAGATTCAAGGAACACTCTATTAAATGGAAAATATTGTTCTTTTCTTGCAGTCACCCCAAGCAGGCACAAAAGAAAAAACTCTCTGTTGTTGGTTTTGTACCTCAGGCCCAATATCCTTAAGTGCCAAAATTGAAAGGAAGGGCTACACCCCAGGTACGTAACAGAAGTAATTATAGGAAATGTTTTTCCTTCCCTTTTAAAATGACAGTTTGTACGTAGCTACTGTTATATAAAAGAAATACTTAAACTATTCTTACCATTTTGATCTGCATTCATCTGCCTTGCTATTTTAAGCTACTAATTTTGTTAGCTTGCTGTGTCTCCAGATTGTTAAAGGACCTTTGCTTTTATTGGGCCTGTGCATTTTTCTGTTAGGTTCACCTCATGGTAACCTTACTCCTGCTGGCATCAGTGTGTGTTGTTCAAAGTGTGGAGAATTGCTAGCAGTGCCCAGTGCCTTATAACAATACACAGTATTTGGCAGTTTGCTTCATTTGCCTTGCAAATACATAGAAATAATGAAATTTTGCTTTGTTTCAGGTGAATCAATTCAGATCTTTGCTGAGATTGAGAACTGCTCTTCCCGTGTGGTGGTGCCAAAGGCAGCCATTTACCAAACACAGGCATTTTATGCCAAAGGGAAAATGAAGGAAGTCAAACAGCTTGTTGCCAACCTGCGTGGGGAATCCTTGTCATCTGGCAAAACAGAAACCTGGAACGGCAAACAGTTGAAAATTCCGCCTGTTTCTCCTTCAATCCTTGACTGTAGTATAATTCGTGTGGAGTATTCACTGATGGTATGTTGGGTTGTTTCATTGGAGCGTGAGTAGTTTCCATGATTCCTTGCAAATTGTTAACAAAGCATTATGAAATGCTAACTAATTACAAGATAAATACATAGCCTAGCATTAGGTGTCCTGACAAGAATCTCTTAAGTAAATTCAATTTAAAACTTGAAAGTTCTAAGCAAATATGAGTAGGTGACATTTCCATATGAGGACTTGTGTTACAAATATAGAGCTGCCTTTGACTTGGAGGGCTTTTTGACTCCATACGGACATTGGCTCTGAAACAAACAAAAAGAAGTTTCAATTCCTTGTGAAAAATTCCATGGGTGGAGGTTTTAATTTGATAATTATGAAGTGCTCATACGAATCTATTTTTAATCTATACCTTTTTTTTTCTTTAGGTATATGTGGATATTCCTGGTGCCATGGATTTATTCCTTAACTTACCACTGGTCATTGGCACCATTCCTCTCCACCCATTTGGTAGCAGAACATCAAGTGTAAGCAGCCAGTGTAGCATGAACATGAATTGGCTTGGTCTGACGCTGCCTGAAAGACCAGAAGGTAACCTGACAAAACAAGTCCGTTTTGATTTTCCTGTACTTTATTCATTGGTGTCATGCAAACAGGCACAAATTATATCCTTCACAATGAGGTCCATAGAAAATCCCTTGTGGATGTTTCCTTGCTACCTGCTTGCTCTCTGTAGAAGGAATTCCCCTCTGCTTTCCTCTCTCGGGGATAGGCAGTGGAATCCAGTTGCTTGAAAGCTGGTGCAAGTGAAAGCAGAGCCATTGTACCTGGGCAAAATTAATTCTACCTCCGGTATCCCAACTGTATCCTTGGTTTTAAGGCATTGTAACCTGCCAAAGTAGCAGTTAAGGTGACCCTTATCATCCTTAGTAGCCAAGACTTTGTGAAAAGATAATGTAATCCATTTCAGTGGGAATCTCTTTTGTCAATGGAGAAAATTTGTAGCTTCTTCCCCCTTTTTGCATATAAATATCTGGAGGTTTTAATATACAAGTCCAGATTCTGATGATGGAGTCCAGAGGAATGCAATGTTCCATAATTCCTGGCGGTAACAGAAATTCAGTATTCTGCTTTAAATTAATTCAGTATTCTGCTTTAAATTTGAAGGTTATAATTAAGCCAGAATAAACAATGGTCAGTCTGCTCTTGGATTTGAGCATAGTTTTAAAATAAAAAATAACAGCCTACCCTCTTTTTCATGTTCAATAACTGTGGAAAAATCTTGGTGGTAATTTATCTACATGCTGTTGTATTTCACAATATAAGAGTTTAATATTTATCATGTTATATGTTTTGACATGCATAAGAACTTATTGTTCGAACTGCGTGTGCCTTTTCCCTGCAGCACCTCCCAGCTATGCAGAAGTGGTTACGGAGGAGCAGCGGCAGTCCAGCCTTGCACCCTTAGGTGTTTGTGATGACTTTGAGAGAGCGCTGCCAGGACCACTGTTTGCCTACATCCAGGAGTTTCGTTTTCTGCCTCCACCCCTCTATTCAGAAGTAGGTATCTCAAAATGTAATTAATTATGAATTCAATTTTTCTCTGAATTTTGTCATGTGGAATAAATGTAAGAAACTTTTCTACTTTATGAAAATCAGGACAGATAAGCAGAAATATGAAAAAGGGTAAAGATAACTAGTTTTAGCAAAGTGCAGGTAAACTGCGTTAAAAATTTTCCAGGATTCTTTACTGTTCTAATGCTTCATGGAGATTCTGAAACTGTTTTGTACCCTCTGGGCAACTTACTAAAGTTATATTGTGTTACATATGTAATACATGACGTTCGTGATTACCAGCATTTTGAATCTATAGATGCACACCATACTGTTTTAGACCTCTACTTTCTAGAAGTATTCTGATTTTACTTCTAGGTATGTATTACTTGCCTAATTTCCATGTAGAGAAGTTACAAAGATTCTCTCTGGCTTAGGTTTCTTTAAATGCACGGATCAAACATTTCAGTCTGCAAGTTTAGTTCTGTCAAAGTCGCTTAATGACTGGGACACAAGTTTAGGCTTCAAAAGCTATGTTCATATTTTTCAGGGAAAAGCAGCGGTATAGGATAAAATAGAATACTGTCCTTTAGCTAGTTCTTGCTAGTGGATCCACCCACTCTTGATATTTTTCTTTTCCTCTTGAAACACTTAATCTGCTAGTGAGTGAGTGAGTGGCATGTTTTTTGTGTCTTGCTTGGGGACTTTGCTATAACATAAACCTAGAATACAACTCAGGGCCTTTTCATTTTAGGTACTCTAAATATTTACAAATAAGCTTTTTCTTCGTTCTAAAAAATTGTTTTTTGAAATATCTGACCAAGCTGTACAGTGTCCACTTAAACTATACTTTGTGTCCAGTTTTGGAGACCTAAGTTAGCATGTTCTTCACCTCCTTCTGTTTTGTTGAAAGTAAGAAGTGGTAATGTGTGGCACACATGAACTTCTAGAACATTTACAGGGTTTTTCAGGTTTCATTACTTAAAAATTAAGAAGAAGAACTTTTTGCTAATAATTTTGTGCCTTTTAAAGTAAAATGTCTCCCAAAATTAATTTAGTATTTTAAGTTACATGTTCAATGATGAGTAAGGTTGTCTTCTTAGTATGCAATAAATAATTTAGAGCATTTGTGCTACTATAGCAGTTTTTTTCAATTTTTTCTTTTATCTTTGTGCATATCCTTAAGATACCATCAACCTGTAGTTTAAAATGTTTCACTATACTTTGTAATTTTCAATTCAAATTTTGACTAATTTTTAGAGATACTTCTGTTCCTTGAATAACCTTTGGATTGGGAATGCCATTTTTCTCTGACTGTCTTGGACTTAAAAATTTTGATGTTTGGGTTGGTTTATCTTCTAGCAATTAGTTCTAAAAATACCTTGGGTTGTTGTGTTTTTATCTCTTTCGTTTAGATTGATCCGAACCCAGATCAACCCACACATGACAGACCATCTTGCCCCTCTCGTTGAAGGAATCCATAAGCAGCTGACTTGGCTTGGGTTTGGAATCATACCTGCCATGTTGAAGGTCAAGGCATCATAGTGGAGGCACACATTGAAAGAAAGTGGGTTTGCTCTTGCCTGTGTGGAATGAAATGAAAAGAACCTGTGATCGTGCTTTGAAGCGTACAGTAGCATTGTAGGACTGCTCCACATGCTTGAAGAACTGAGCTTTCCCCCCTCCCTCTTAAATACTGGCACATACTAGGAGCAGCCTTACTAACCTAGAGTCATGTGTGTCCAAACACTCAAACCACATTAAGAGAGGTTTGGCTTCCTCTTATGATTTGGAAATTTGCACATGCTTATTGCTTACATTGTGCGGTTCAGTGTCACTACAGCTTTTTCTCATTTACGCCAGATGGTTGTTGCCCCCTTCTTACTTGTTGTGGTCCGCACAATAAGGAGCAAAAGAAAGCTTTGACAAAAAGGAAAGAAACAAACAAAAAACCCAACAGTAACAGACTTCGACAACTGCACTGACTTCTATATTTTTTTTTAAATTTAATGTAGCCTGGACTTTACCTGCATATGCACATGCTCAGAATTGTCCTAGTAGGCTGATCATGTATCACCTCTTCAGCTTGGATCCTATTGTGGATTTATTTACAAACATCAAATGCCTTCAAGCCAATCCTTCTTGCTGTATGTTTTGCAGCCTACTGTAGTAGATAAGCAACAGACATGGGGATAGGGTGGGAGGGTGAAGAGTTACTAGAAAGAAACTAATAGACTTCATCAAGATTGTATACTTTCTTGATTTCTTTTAAGAATTTGTTGCCTTTCTACTATTATCGCAAAGCAGCATTTTGTTACAGACTGCCTAAAAATCACTTAATCTCAGGTGAACTCATCACTTGCCAAACTGTTGGAATGCTATTTGTTTTTTTACGTTGCACTGTTGAGTTAGTTCTTTTTTGTTTTGTGTTTGTGTTTTGTTTTCGTTCTTTACTTGAGAGGGAGATCTGGAATAGGGACATACACAAAAGTTACAAAACCCACCTCATTCCCATTTCTCTTTCTACATTATAATAAAAGATGTTCTAGTTGTGAAGCTCTAAAAGAAAAGGCATAAATGAAAACAGCACCAGAATACACCAGCTGTTCCTCACAATAATTTTAAAAGGAAATGCTCATACATTGTCTAGGATTCACAGACAGATCAATATCTCCGGTAGTAGGGATAGGAAGGGAAAGTAAATTTATTTTTATATATAGCTAGTTAATCGCCAAAAATTCTATATGTAATGAGTCTAGTAGAAAGTATATTTCATACTGCAGGAAAAGCTTGTATTATGCTAAGAGCTTAATTTGTGCACTTTGTATTAACCTTCAGGGGTTATGATGCTGTACAAGATTAGAAGTTTAATTAAAGTGAGAAAGATCAGGATTACCAGCCATACTTAAAAATGAATTAGCTGGAGTTGCTTTGATGACTTAATCTTCTGTGGCACTCTCAAGAGCTTTAAAACAAACAGAATTTTACCATATATTCATACAGAATTCAAGAAACCATATGGAAAGAGCACGTGTCTTTGAGTGTGCCCCAGGAAAAAGAGTGCGATGGGGCCATTACCTGTGCTAACAAATACCAGCACTTACATGCTAGAGTAGTACAATGGAAGTCAGCTTAGCTCTTCAGAAACCATGTAACAGATCACTGACAAAGGGACACTGTTCTGGTCTTGACTACTTAAACAAATGGAGATCTAATCCATCAGTTAAATACCTGTCTCCTTGTGCAATAAAAAGCTCAGAAGAGAGTGGGAGGAGGAGAGGCTGTTGTTTCTGTATGGTGCTCATTCTGGAAAACCTCTGCCTTGTTTTTAAGGCTTCATAAATGCGACAAAATAGGCTTTTCCGTAAGTGGCCTTTATGAGAACATGAAAGATCATTCATGTTTTAAAAATGACAACAGGGAGATAAAATATAAATGAGTCACGTTTTAAGTGATTCAGTTAAAAGGCTTGGGCTTTGAGCGGGAGTATTGGCAAGAAGAAAATTCGATGATGTTACTAGGCCAATTTTGTGGATGTCCCTTCCCTCTACCCTCTCCAACCAGACAATTTTTAAAGCTGATGGGATTGTTGGTATAAAAGGGCATTTGGTGGTTTTACTTTTTTTTCCTTTTTTGTTATTTTTACAGACTAGGGAACAATTGCTGATATACATAGCATTAAAGTACTTAACACAATACAGTGGAAAATTGCATATGAGACAGGGTTGACCAATATCATAGTAATTGACTTGGCATCACAGCCTTTGTGATTAGAATGAAAAATTGGATAAGCTTATCAAATAAAGACTTCCAGTTTAAATTACATTGTTACTCAGAGGCATTACTCTTCCATTAATATTGGTCAATTCTCAGCATTATAAAACTTGAGGTTCACAGTTTTAGCCCAGTATTTGATAGAGAGTTCTGATCTGAATTAGGAAAAAGTAAGTAAAATCCAAACATTAGAGAAACAAAGTGCAATATTAAATGTTTGCTTTATAGATTATATTCAGTGGCTGTTTGTACTTTTTTGTTGTTGTTTTTAGTTTTGGTGCTGAATATGTCATTGTAGACTCTTGTTTTAAGAAAACAATATGTGGAAAACAGTTTAATTTTTCCTATTGCTCTTCCTTGTGGAAAATAAACTTTTGTAAAAAAATAAAGTTTTAAAATATTCTCTCTATGCATAAAATAACACAAATATCACATAATACAGGAAATTACTGCAGGAAAACATGTATCGCCTGTCTCAAAAAATAGAGAAAAACTGTTTCCAGAACTATTCCACAGGAATCTACTTTTGAGATCCTGTCTCTTTTGTTTACATCACTGAGCTCATGAGGCCCAGTCCCAGATAGGAAATGCCTTTTTACGACTCTGTTTATATCACATTTCAGTTGCAGTGACCCTCTTTTGAGGTGTCTGGTCCTTTCCCTGAGGAGGTGACACAAATTTTGGGGGGATAGGAGGAAACCGGGGAGTGTCTTCAAAGGTCTGGTTTGCAGATGGAACTTTTGACATGAAGTTTGTTGACTTGACATGTAGAAGATGTCCTTTGTTGTTCCCTTGAAAGTAAGCAGATGTCGAAATGTCCACCTGTGCCCTGGAGTCTCCACAGCATGCGGGCAGTGTGGTGGTGCTGCAGCATGTGCTGTATGCCATGCACCCAAAAGTGATTGTCATCCTTCAGGAGCAGCATGTCATTTGACCTGTGAGAAGATCAGGGGCTTGAGTGGCAGGCCTGCCCTGTGTGCCTCGGTGTTTGGGTACTGGGCCGCTATGTTCCCACGGTACTGTATCTTCAGTGGCGCAGCTGCTGATGTGGGCAACACAAACACTGATCTGACATCCTGTGTAATACAAACAGTACGACCTCCCTCACTGAAACAGAGCATTTCAGTTTAATTTTGAGTTTGTATATAGTGAAGAATGGCAGTTTTAATTCCCTCCTTCTTAATAACACTGTTAATAATTTTTGCCTGACTTCTGGTTCAAACCAATAAGAAACATGAAGGTTGTCATTTTGCTAATGTGCTTGGAGGTCTGTTAGTGTTTAACCTCTACAAGCACAGGACTGTGCAGCTTCTCACTTACTGCCCTTCATGGGGTGGGAAGGACAATCAAGAGTCAAGTGAGAAGAATCATAGATTGAGATAAAAACAGTTTAATAAAGCAAAAGCCCCAGAAACAAAGCAAACAAAGGAATTAATTTCCCATTTCCAGGGGACAAATCTTGTGTTCAACCATCTCTAGGAAAGCAGGACTCCATCATGCTTTAATGGTGACTTGGGAAACTCAATCTCTCTGAATGTCCTCCCACTTCCTTCTTCGCCCAGCTCTGTATGCTGATCATGACACCATATGTCTTAGAATATCCCTGTGGTCAACTGGGTATCAGGTGTCCCAGCTGTGTCCCCACACAACTCCTTTTGTACCCCTAGCGCACTCGCTGGTGGAGTGATTCAAGAAGCAGAAAAGGTCTTGATGCCTTGTGAGCTCTGCCCAGCAGTAACTAGAATTTCTCTGTGTTGTCAGTGTTGCTTTCTGTACAGATCTGAAACAGAGCTACATAACAGTTACTGTGACAGAATGTAACTACCCCAGTCAAAACCGTAACAAGCTCCTTCATAGCTAAGTGACAATACATATATCTATATATATTAATACCTCCACAACCCTTCCTAGGGGTTTCTAGTGCTATGGGACAGAGTTGGAATTCAATTTAACATCATTACAGGGACACTCTTCTAGCAGTTCTGTGCAACATCATGAAATCCTATATTTTCAGACCAGCGCCTCTACCTAACAAACTTAGCTGTATTGTCAGTGTTATTATAAGTTTGGAACTTATGAAAGTTTTGTTATTTGAGATCTGATTTTCTAAATGCAGACGTTTCTTATTTCTGTATATAAATAGCATAAATGTAAATACATAAATATGTACAAAACTCTTACACCAGGATGTAAAACGAAAGGCTCTTCCACATCAGCTGTCCGATAAAGTGTACAGAACAGCAGCAAGTTATAACTTAGTTACAGCTTAGTTAGAACTGCTTAGGCACTTGAGCTTTGAGAAGCAAAGCTGCAGTATGGATCAAGATATTTTCTGGGAATGAGCTAGTTAAAACATGTCCTTAGTACTTTTTAACCCCTTGCTAGGTCTAAGACTTCCCTTGTTTTACAGAAATGGACCACTACCTTACCATGGTCTTCATCTTACCTTTCATTTCCACAGCACAGTTACAAAGCACAAAGTCCAGCTACAGCAGCGAAGAAGGGTCTCCAGAAGTGGCTTGTGAAGCTGGGCAGCAACCCAACTATGCTTTTCCACAGGAAAACATCTTTACCTGGGCAGATGCTGCTGATATGAACCAATTCCTATGACTAGTTGCATGGCTATGGGCAACTCTTGCAGAGAGACAAATGCCTAGTGGAGATTTTCCATAAGCTAGTCCATGCAGGAGGGCAGGTGTTCCTGGCACCACAGAGGTGTTCCACAGGTTGTGGATTTTGAGTGGAGCTCCCTTCAGAGATCCACAGACGCCTTAGGAGTTACTAGGATTTGCACTGTATGGCCATTACTGTGGATTTTAGCTCCTGGATTTTGATGTTATTAGCGAAAGTCACTTGCAAAGGCACATTGTCAGGCACATTCCACCTTGATCCTGGAAAAATGAGAAAAGTAACCTATATCTGCCCCCAGCAATTATTCACTCATGGAACTCCACCTGGATACAGCATGCTATTTTTAGAGCTAGATCTCCCTCTTCCTGACTTAGTGAATGTTAGGATAGAGGAGTAGTTTCTGAGTAGAGTCTGAGTGCTGCCACGAAATCCAAGTTGAACAGTGCACCTTTCACCTAGTACATCTCCTAATGGGGCATTCAGAGTTCAGAAGGACACTACCTGTTGAGTTTGCTTCAGGCACCTTGTCTGAAATGTTTGTGCTATCTGGATGAAAGACACTTACCTGGATCAGAGAAGGGGAGAGTGCTAAATATAACATAAAAATTGAATTATTTAGATATATTTTAAGGGGGAGAGGAATGTACAATTAAAAAATTTAAAAACAAGTCCAGAAAGTTAGCCTGGCACTATGTGATAATTCTCCTGTGTCTTACAGGAGAATTCTTTCTCTCAAAGATGGTGCATTCCATCTATCATGAGCAGCTCCCTGCATGGTCTTCTGCTGAGGCACTGAGGGAACACTGAGCAGACAATGTTTCCTCTAGCTCCCATAGGTCACTATCAAGAGTCTATCGCCTTCCACCATGAGTCTCTCCAGGCTAAAGCATGCCTTTGACTCACCAGCTCTCTACCAAATGCTTTGTAATGGGGAGGCCATGACCCATTACCTGTTTATTGTTGTAGTAAATGTTATTTCTAAAATGAACTGATAATTGTGATGCCATTCAATCTTTCTCAAAGGAGACATGATACTTTTGTTTTCAGCTGAATAGTAGGTTGGAGCATAGGAGGAGGGTAAAAATTACTGCAAAACCTGGTTATTATTTATCTGAAAATTAATGCAGTTTCCCAGAGCTAAAAAAGAGTCCTTGCTGTGATTGGACTGCCTTGAATTAAAATGAAAGATGAAGATGATCACTGAAGATGATCAATATTCAACGCAAAACTGTCATCATTGCCTATTCCTCTGCCAAGAAATAGAATTTAAGAATTCCTTATGTAAAAGGTATTGAGCAGGTAATGACTTCTGGTTAATAAATTACTTTTTTATTATTTACACTGTTATTTGGGGTGTATACTTTACGTCAGTGAAGTCTATTGAAACTGGTCCATTTCTTCTGTAAGTAGCCCATTTTTCCTAGCTCAGAATTCCAAGAGAATAGATTATGATAAAAACTTGAACCCTAATTTTTTAAATTATTTCAGTATTAAATATGCAATATAAACAAAGAGAAACCTGCAGCAGTGTTTTACAGCTATATAATTATAAATTCAACTAAATGGTCCCCTTCCCTATCATTTAACAGAATAAGATAAGAAAGACAGTTTTACTGCAGCCAATTATTTTTTTAGTCCATTAATACTATTTATGGTGACAGGGTTACACACCTCTAAAACAACAAAGCGATTCTTCAGCTGTAGCATGTAAAACTGACCTCCCAAAAAAACAGAGGAAGAAAAAAATACCTGGCCTGTGCAGAAATAGAACAATGTAATTTAAGTAAATTTTAAAGCCACAAAACCTCTACTTTTTTTACTGATTTTCCCCTTCTTTTCCCTTGTAGTTCAAAGTAATTCAAAGGAAGCAATAGTCTTCTCTTAATCAATTCTCTTAATTGCTGTCTTCCTCTTCCTGTATTTTATTCAAACTTTTTAATTCAAAATATTATACATCTTTTTTTGTGCATATAATTTGTGGTACCAGAAAGCCTCATATAAGCCTGAATTTTGTGAAAGAAAACCCATTTCATCCAACTTTTTGACTCAAAATACCTTCTCAGAATAAGCTTGAAAATACACTGTAGACTTTCTCCCCCTAATCATATTTTATGGTTCAAAAACCTAGGAGCAGTGACTAGATAGACTTTTGAATTCCTTGTATAAAACCTGATTTTTATTTATTGTATGAACTACTAAATAGACAGTTGCAATATGGGAAATGTTTTAAGGTATTTCAACATTATTATTGTGAATAGTCTCACAATGAATGCAAATTTACTTCCTTTGAAAGTGATTTTATCACAGGTTAAAAGCACTCAGAGGAACCACTAATACTGCAGTACTGTGCAGTGAACTTGTATCTTTTTACCTGGGAGATAACACATCCTACCTCTGTTCCACTATTACCCCTCCACCCCCAAAAAACCCCAAAAAACCAAAGTATCACAAACCATAAAAAATTAAGCTTTAAAAAGGTTTATAAGCAGCATTTTCATGTATCTAACATAGGGAAACACTGTTCTAATGAAGGCTAAACTACCCTACATTTGTGCTTATAGTTACTTCCCATATGCAATTAGAAAGTAATTTAAATTACGTTAAATTTTTTTGGCATGTATTTAGTTAGTGTTCTAAATACTGGCATGTATTTAGTACTGTTTACTACGACTTTGCATGACTGAATACTATCAAGGTTTCTGGAACAACCGGAAGAAACAAGAAATATTACACTTGAGAGCATGGTTAGGTTAAAACAAAGTACAGGCAGCATGTTCTATTTGCTACTGCAAAACGCAAGCTCTGCTGTGCTAAACCTTATTCTCTTGGCAACTAGTTAATAAATACAAAATACTCCAACATGTCATTCTTTTACCCTTGACTCAAAGTGAGCAGATTTGAAAGGGAAGAAAAGCTGTTATTATTCAAATTAAAGAGCAGTGGAGGGGGAAGGAAGAAACCAAATTTTGCACTGGTGACTGGTGCCTCCACCCAGAGTGTCCAAGCAGCCATCAAGAGAGAAGCCAGACATCTCACCTCTGACGAACACACAGATATTTTTAGCTCAGCAGTGCAATGTGCAATTTTTAAGAGCATTGCAACAGGAAAGTCCCTTGCTGAAAGCAGTGAGACTCCCTTCAGGAATCTCTGACAGAGCAAATTCCCCATCAATGTGCATCTACCTCCATCACCTGTGTGAGTCCGCAGGGATAACGTGCACAGCCACGAACACAGGAAGACACGGACAAAAGGGTAAGGAACAGCTTTGATTTATGTGATCTAGAGATCTGTTGACTGATTACACAAAACAGAGATCTGTTCGGTTCAAACAAGGACAGTTTAGATTTGGACGTGCTGTTTTGTTTTCCAGCTTTATAAGAAGATGTTCTTTTTCTGTAGCCCACAGATCTTTCTAAACATGGTGACAGTTTTAAAAAGGGGTTTCAAAATGATGTTATTTGTTTATTCTACAGTGCTCTGAATGGTACACAGGAACTTAACCAAACACTTTTCTCTAGCCCTCTTCAAAGCAAGTTGTTGAAACGAGGAGCAAGCACTCTTGTGATCTTTAAAAAGTTTCACATTCATAAATTTTGACCCAGGCCCCCAACAAGCCTTAAGGCTAGTGTTGCTACAAGAAGACAAAGAGTGGAAAAAACCTAAGAGCACTGGAGCACGCTGAAAACCCAAAGCTACTGGGATTTGTCTGTGGAAGCAGTGTGTGCCATGGACATAACCAGCACGACTTAGCAAGAAACCTTGTTATGGTGCCTCTACTTAATTTCCTCAGCGACAACAGGTGTCCTCTGTTTGCTTTTAGTCCTATGTCCCTCAGCAACATTTGAATGTCATGGGTGAGCACAGAACATTCCACACTGAGCAATGTAAACATGGACAACCACCTTAATAGGGGTGCTGTGGGAGCACTGGGTCTTGCCAGCAGGACCTAGGCACCATCCTCTCTGAGCAGGGATAGCAAAAGTGCAGCCTCATCCTCAGCAAGGGCTGTCTGACTCTCAGGAGCAGCTGCAGGGAAAATCAGTCCCTTGGCTCCTGGTCTAAAAATCCCTTGGCTCCTGTCTCTAAAAGTTGCTGCTGACAACAGGCTGTCCGGGGCGGAGAAAAGACACCATGTCACCATGTTCCCCGTCAGAGGGTCAGATCTGTCCACACATGCACGAGTTTTATATTCTTGGCTTCTCCTCCAGAATTCACAGCTGACTTTAGTTATTTCTAGGAGTTGTTTCTCTCCAAAATGAAAAAGCAAGGGTGGGGGAAGAAGATGGTTGCAATTATTTAAATAAATAGCATATAAGCAATTGGTCTTATTAAATAAATAGAAATCGTAGGCTCAGCTTTTTCATCTTGTGTGCTCATATGGATTATGACAAGTCCGGTTCTGCACAATTAATTTCATGAATGTACAATTTGCCTCTACATGGTAGTACATATAGCTTTTTTTTTTTTTCTTTTGAGAGGGTCACATTACATAAACACAGTACAGAGAAAAGGCAAAAATTATCATCAAAACTAGGATTTGCGGCTCACTGGTTGTGTTTACTGAGTTAAAAGGATGACATTTCTTCCATTCTCTTGATTTCCTTGTAGTTCACAGATTTTAATTATTTTTGGCTCTTTAACTCAGTTTCATCTAGCTCTGATTCATGACTGCTGCATCACTAAACCTGCAGAAAAAGTAATTTTCAGCTTCCCCAGTCACCTCCCTTTTATGGAAAAAACCAAATCAAGGAGTACTATTCTCAATCCACACAAGGTCAACACAAACAAAGACAAGTAGAAAAAGGCAGTTCTGGGGGAATGATTGGACACAGGCCTGTGAAGAACATAGTGTGGTCCCCTGCAATAACAACTAAACAGTCACTGACGATATGCCTAGATATTTTGGATGTTACATGTCTGTCAAATAAATTAAAGATCCAGATGTAGAATCTGGCTATGATGATATTTTGGTTGTGTCTTTCAACCAAACAGCTCATGATGAGGATACAGCAAAGCATCAATAAAATTATTTTTAAACAGGTATGTTTTTTCAGGTGCTGTTTTATTTATTGGAAAACTGGGGTATATTTCTTTCAGTTCATCAAACAGTATTTCAGAAACTTCTCTTAATTCTTTTTAGAGAAAAGGTTCTAAGAGGTTCTTATCTCTTAAATCATGGAGAACAATCATTCAGTTGTGGCATCAACCTTCCCAATATGACTTCCATGGAACAATGAGGAGGAAATTACAAAAAGGTTTGTTTGAATGTTACCAAATTTAAACTCTTACTTCTGAACTGAAAGGAATGAAGCATCCTATAGGGCAGGTACACTGTAAAAATTAAGGGACACAGCTTAGCTCATGCAACTTACTTAAGATAATTTATCTTTAATTCATTAGTAACATATTAGATAACTTTAAGAAAACTTGTTTTTTTACACTAAAATATGCTTTACAATTACTGAAAAAATTATACATGCAGTTTTGACCTGTAAGTCCCTGTGTGTTCCAGAAAGCTGAAAGTCTTGCCAGACTGTGCTCAGTTTTCTGACACCCACATCGTCTCCTAATATACACTGCTCTAATTTCCAGTGCTCTCTAAAGCAACTGATGCTTTCACCAATGAACTATTTGTCCTGTCACTCTGGAAGGACACCAGTAGTGTCCACCACCCCCAGCTGAGTACTTGGATAGAAAAAAGTAGGTCATTTAATACAGCTAAGACATAAGCAACACCGAGGATTGCCGTTTGGAAGACGTGTTATCTGAACCCCCATTTTCCTGCAAGCCTCAGACATTGCTGTGCACAGAAACACTCCTCCCATGTTTACCTAAGAGGAGGCTGCTGAAGCAAGGAAAGCAAGTTTCCTGTAGGCCCTGTATTCATGTAACCTGTTTTCTCAAAGTGCTGCAATTTCCTGTTGAGTTACCTGAAACAGTGGTCATCAAAGAGCTGACAACTTATCTTAAAATTTGCAATGATATTGTTATGTTTCTAATATAATGGTTTGCTGCCTTTCTCTTTGAAGACATGAATGGAGTGTGTAAAGCTCATGTAGGAAAGAGAGAGACATGTTCCAAAGCTCCATCCTAACACCTCTTAATGCCTGCATGAGGAAAGTTTAGCTACAGTTAACTCTCACAATAAATATGACTTCACCTTTGTAACCTAACTGCCCCGGCCGGAGGTGGGGAAGAAAGACACATCAATATGATGGGTAAAAAGCTTCCAACTTGTCCTGGGTTGGCCATATGACCTGTTTGTATCCCCAGTCGTCCCCTTGCTTATGCTGGACATTAAGTTCTGCAGCTTTAAGTTGGTCCAAGGAAGACAGTGAAAGTGAAGGTGGAAAAAAAAAAAACACTCGCCGTTTGTCTGCAGGATACTACGAACCAAGGTCAAGAGAGCGGAGAGGCTGCATTCCAGTAGACAGCATTATCTCTTTTTCTTTTTTTTTTTACTCACTCTGTTGTGGGGGTGCTGCCCGAGCTCACAGCAGAGGGTTTTTCCTCGGATTTTTCCCGGCTTTTTTGCAGGGAGAGACTTTGTTTCTTTTGCTGGGAATTTTTTCTTTTTTTTCCTCTTCCTGGGACTGGTTGGCATCGCGTGGGCCCAGGACACCAGGGAACCCCCGGGGGGCCCCCCCCTCCTCGCCGACTCCTACAGCCGGGCCCGGCAATCGGCCCCCCCACTGGAGAACTGAACCGGACTCAGACGGACTCTGAATCTACCATCTCTTCAGAGGAAGGAGAGGTTTCATTGTTTTCATATTATCCAATTTTTCCCTATACTTGTAAATATTCTATGTGTTAAATAAATAGTTTTTTCTAAGGAAATTCTTCCCGGACCGGTAGGGGGAGGGGCGATTGGAATCGGCTCTTCCTAGAGGAGACCCCCCAGAGGTTTCCTCCTAAATATTTGCCCTAAACCAGGACACAACTTTATTAGTTTGTAGCAGTTATTTATACATTTTCTTACTTCCGCGCACACAGTGCTCAATCGTTGATTGGCTAGAACAGCCTGTTCACGCGTCGAGCATGCATAGCAGTTACTTTCTTATTGGTCTCTAAATACTTGCGTCAAAGCATATGCTTTTGCTACTTTTGTAATTAATGTATCTTGTTTTTGCTAACTCAGTTCCTTCTTTTCTGCAAACCTTAATAAATCTATTGTTCATTCTTTATATGTCAAGGCTATTATGTTCTTCATAGCCTTTTTTATGCAGAGAGTATATCTAAGCTCCCAACATCTCCCCCTCTTTTTTCAAATAAGGCATTTGTAAAGCTGCGTACACGTTGCAAAAGGCATTGTAAGGCACAAGGCAATATAAATGCAATTACAACAATTATAACTATAATTATCAATCCAGTCTGTAAAAGGTTGCGAAGCCATCCAGTAATGCCCGAATTACCCCAAGGAATTCCAAAAAGGCCCACATCGGGTTGTGTGGTAATTTTTGCCGTGTGTTCTTTTAACCATTGAAGTTGTTTATGTATGGATTCACCATGATTGCTAAGGTTAAAGCAGCACATGCCCTCAAACTCATCACAATTGTGTCCCTGAGCTAAGAATAAAAAATCAATGGCAGCATGATTTTGCAAAATAGAGTGTCTTAAGCTATTCATATCCTCGGAAAGCTTTTGTAGTATTTCTGACGTTACATTAGATTGCTTGTTTACCCAGCAGGCTAGCTTCCCTATAGTCGTCAAAGCGTGGGCAGTTCCTATGCAGGGTACTAATGCTGCAAAAAATCTAGATGTGGGGTTCCATAATTCCACGCTGTTGTCACGATTTAGTAACAACATTATGCTGCGCTTCTTTCGCATTGATTTTTTTGTTAAACTGGCCACTAAAGTTTTATTCAGGGCAAGCACTGCAAGCCTGCCTAAATAGCATGGTCCTCCATGGGCGTTTTTAGGAATTCCATACCATGCACGATCTCCGCATACAAGGAAAACTCCTGGTGGGAAGGCTAAGGCACTATTGTTTGCCCATATTTTTATGTGATCACTATTCTAGCCATATGTTTTGTACTGGCCACAGAGCATCGATGCATTTGCATATATAGGAGCTTTTGGAGTCAGCCATGTTGCGTTAGGGGAAAGTTCTGGACTACCAAAATATATACATCCTGTTTCATTGAGACTCCAATTGAGGGCGCGGCTTCCCAAGAGATCAATTTCCTGGGGGTCCCAGGGAAGCGATCTGTTGAGGCCAGAGAGCAAAAGGGCAGCACAATGGCTGTCATTTTTGGCTGTCGTGCAATTGTTTGTTGAAAACAAGGTAAAAGAGATATTATCAAATCCTGGGCTTCCCACCAGACATGTACGAAAGGGATCAGTAGCGGAAGCCAATGCAAGGCAGAAAGCGCTAGTGTTTGTTTGATTGGCCCAAGTTACCCACAAATTTTTCCTGGGTTCGATATTGTGGAGAAAACCGCTACTAAATGCAAGCATGCAAAGCACACACAGACCTAAAGGTTTAAACATCCCAATATACCCCTCCCTCATTATCGTGAAATTCGATAATATCAAAATTGTTGACGATATTGTGAGCCCAAAACCTTTGTTGCTTTGAATCGGACTACTTCACCAAGAAAACTACCTAGCCGAATATACTCTCTTATCACCTCCTTCAATTCTTGATTCTCGTGCTCATTCCACACCTCCTCAATAGTGTGGAGTCCTACTTCTTTTTGCATCTACAGCCAGGGGTTGTTGCTCCCCTGGCACTCCCTACAGCCGTGAAGAAGAGATAGACACAGGGTCCCTGAATCCACTCTCCCACACTGTCCACACTGGATAGTGATGGTCTGAATCTGTTTACAGTTACAGTCAAGGTGGTTAATTGCTGGTATAGTTCCTTTACTACTCGGCGCCAGGAAAGAAATAGGTGTGTTAGTGTCTGTGCTTATTGTGACGGGGTTCTTCCAGTTAAGTACGTAACAGACTTTCATAAGCACGTCATGGGGGGATATCTCCCCCTCTTTTTTCAAAATAGCCGCAAGGCGTTTTACGTCCTGACGACGACGTTCAATAATAGCTTGACTGGTACTGTTGTATGGGATGCCTCGTTTATGAGAAATATTCCATTGTTTCAAAAATGTTTCACAGGCTTTGCTAGTGTACGTGGAGCCATTATCTGTTTTGATTTGAGTGGGCACACCCAAGGCAGCAAAGGCTGACAGCCAGTGGTGTTTAACATGTAAAAAAGAAGCGGCGGGGGCAGCGCTTGCCCATACTGCTCGGCTATACATATCAACGGAAACATGCACAAAACGTAGGCGCCCAAAAGTAGGTATCTCTGTGACGTCCGTTTGCCATAGTTGCCCTACCTGTAAACCTCAAGGGTTTATGCCTCCTTCTTGTATTGGAACGATCCGTGCACAATCTGGGCACGTAGCGATGATGGCATGAGACTGTGATCTTGGTAGTTTGAATTCTCGATGAAGTGCACGTGCCGATTGATGGAAAAATTCATGTGATCTTCGAGCTTCCTGCATCATGGAGGTCATCTGTGCAGTACATGCGCGGGGATTAGATACAGCTTGGTCAATAATTTGGTTTCTTTCAACAAGCACTCCTGGCAGTGTAGTGTGACTCTTAAGATGGGTGCACCATACTTTATGACGCCGATGGCTAAACAATGCCGTCAATGTTAATAATAAGTCTATGATATCACCATTGTTACTGTGGCCTATGATAGCCACATCTATACGATTGATGATGCCGGCTACATAACGAGAGTCAGTCACTAAATTGATTGGGTATGTTTCATGTAAGTGAAGGGCCAAGACTACTGCTTGCAGCTCAAGGACTTGTACAGAGACCCCAGGTCTCTTTCTAATTTCTGTTTTCCATTCAGTCTTTTCTTTCCAGATGCAGCCATATTGTGAGGTTCGACTGCTAGCATCAGTAAAAATCGTCACAGCATCAGCTATGGGGACGTGAGATAATTTTGGGCGTTCTTGTATCAATAAAGTTGTTTTGAACAATGGATGTGAGGGATAGTGTACCGACAAGGGTATTCCCATAGTTGCTATAGCAAAAGGAATGCTTTCAAGAGTCCATGTGGCAAGTAATTCAGCAGTTTTCCATGGCACATACATGGTAGGTGGATCAGTGCCAAATACTTGTCGAATACGTGTTCGAGCTTTCAACAATAAATGTCCCAAATAATCTCCGATAGTCTCAAGAGTCGAGGAAGGTCGAGATGGTGGGAAAATCCATTCAAGAATAAATGTCTGTCTTTGAATAACCTGTAATATTACCGCCGAGTAATATTTGAAAGGTCCATACACTGCTATTTGCAATGGGTGATCGGGGTCATAACGATAGCACTGCTGTTTTGCTGTCTTTTATTCAATCTTTTCAATTGCCAGCAGAGCTTCTTGTGTTAACTATCTTGGTTGAGCGGGATCAGTGGAGTCGCGGAGAAGGGCCAATAATGGATCAATGTCTTGGTTGGTGATTCCACACCACGTACGCAGCCACTGTATATCTCCGACTAGTTGTTGTACATCATTGACAGTATTTACCTCAGTATGCAGTTGCATTTTACTTGGTTGAATTCCAGCGTCAGTTACTGTCATGCCTAAATAAGTCCATGGACCAGTACGCTGTACTTTTTCTGGTGCGACTATAAGATTTTTAGATGCCAATTGAGTTATCAAGGCTTCTTCTTCATATTGTGGCATTGGTTCAGCCATAGCTATTAGGATGTCCTCCATGTAGTGATGCACAAGAGCTTCCGGATGAGCCAACTTCCAGGGTCTCAGGGCTTGATCCACATAGTATTGACAGATGGTAGGGCTATTAGCCATGCCTTGGGGCAAGACGATCCATTCATAACGTTCTGTTGGTGCCTGATTATTAATTTGTGGCACACTGAATGCAAAACGCTCGGTGTCGGCAGGATGTAAAGGAATAGAAAAGAAATGCCCAGGTGCTTGTTTTGTGCTGTCGCGTTAGCTCACGTAAAGTCTATAGTCACTAAAGTTTCATTGCCTACATACTGCTTAAAGGGTTGGGGGTCAAAGCTGGGTATACCGATTAAACATGTTCGAAAGGGGTCTCCAGGGGTAGCTAAGCTTAAGCAAAAATCTTGCCTGCTAGTAAGATAGGCAATAGTGAGCCATATGTTTGGCCGGGGGTCTCCCCTAAGTAGAGTGAGTCTCTGATAACCCACACACAGAGCAACATACATGTAAATAATCCAATCACTGGCTGACAATGAGTATTGATAATGCCTTGTGTAGAAGGCATTTTGCTGCCCAATATGTGTTCTCCTCTATATTTTCAGGCAATCTGCTCCCAGGCCTTAGTTGAGTTTGAATTGCCCTGGGGGCAGTTCAACTACGATACTTACCACTACAGCTAATACAACAAAGCCACTCGTTATCTAATACTAAGGTGTGTCTTCTGAATAGCTCTCCACAGCCACCACACTGAATTGTTAGCAGAGACTCCGAACCACCCGCAGATGGCTTTTCTCTGTGCTGTAACACTGACTGATAACACCCCAGGCCCCAGCCCTTGGTTCTGGACGATCCTTTGGACAATCTGCTTGGCACTTAAGGGCCACGGCCCGAGCAGTTCTATCAGTTGACCAGTGACCTGTCCAAGTGTTTGCTCACTACAAATAGAAAGGCAACATTAAAGTAAAACAATATATGTAGTAGAGTAATAAACTTACATCAAACAGAAATAAACAAGGTAATACACATAATCATTAGAACATTAGAGAAAAAATAGTGATTTAGAATGATGCACCATCAATTCCCTAAATATTGTGCCATCACCCAGAGTCTGCAATAGCTGGCAAGCCTGTTTTCACATGGAAGACTTGGAGAACCCTTCCCGGGCAAGGCTTCCAAGTTTACCTTGAAAAGGGGGTCCAGCTGTTTTAAGTCCAAATTGGCAAGTCAAAGTGACCTGAGTACAGTTTTGGTGCAGAAACACCTGGGTCTGTTGGCATGTGTCCAACCAGTTACAGCCAGGGCTTGGCCAGAGCCAAGGCTTTAACTGGAAGGGTCTCCCTAACATCTTACAAGAAAGCTTCTATTAACAGTAGTTGGGAAAGTTTCCTAAAATCATACAGGTGTTGTAGATAGTTACACAAAAGTATGGGAAAATTTATCAATGGTATCATGATTAAACTGCAAACAACTAAAAGAATACATATGTATAACTTTAAATAATACCTTATGAATAATGCATATTATAAAAAGTCCGTGAATTCACGCTATAACATTAACAACATACTTAAAATCACTATTACATCATTAGTAACCGTGTGAGAGAACTCCAAGAGCACTGCTACGAGCTTTGAGAGAGTACACAGAGAGCCTTATCACTCTTTCGCTGTCTGAGCTCAGAGTACAGTCCAAGAAGGAATGCCGGGGGAGTAGAGAGAAACTTTTGCAGACAAACTGCAGGCATCTTCTCCCCCCTCTTCACTCTCTCCCTCTCTCTCAGCCTAGCTCAAAGTCACAGAAGTTATATCCAGTATAAGCAGAACAGACAATTAGGGATACAAACATCATAAAGTCACCCTAGAACACAGTCCCAAGAAGTTCAGATAACTTCCTACACATGCCATATAATGCATATATGACATTATAGCAGAATAAAAGTAAAAAAGAAAACACTAAACAGCTTATAATCAATAACAGCAATAATTTGGAATTGTTACTCATTTTTGTGTGTTACAATTCTTCATCATAATTGTTTCAGTCGGTTTCACCTTTCCTATCCACTAAGGGTTTAATAGCCCCACTAACCGCAGCAGCTACATAGGCTGCTTTGACTTGTTGATCCATTCTATCAGTTAATTAAATCATATTAACTACTGTCACTGTTTTTAGTAATGTTCTGAGAATTTACTGTATTTTTTCCATTTGCATTATCAAAGGTCAAAATTCAGAGCATCTGGTCTTTCGTTTCCATGTCAAAGTCTGGATGGGTCTTAATGGTCTGATGCAATCGATCAGTGAAGACAGAATCCCTTTTGTTGGGCCCTTGCTGTACATGCAAAAAGGCTTGCGGTCGGCCAGGCTCAGGCAGGGCACAGAGGGCAGGAAGGGCCAAATCCTGGGATTTTTGTAGCACCTGCAAGGCACTTTGCATTTGCATGTGAGCATCAGCCCATGGGCCTTCTCCTAATAGCTGTTGGGTCATGACTCCAAATAAAGGGTCACTTTGTTGTTGGGCTTTTGCTGCCTCCTGCACACACAATGACTTGGCAGGGGTAGGATCACAGCAGCAACTTGCAAACAGTCCAATGGCAAAAGCACGTCGCACGTAAACAAATATTGCAGCAACTGAGTGGTAAAGGGTGATCGGAGACTGAATTTGGACACTGCATCTCTAGCCTTTTCCAGCAATTTCCAGTCAAATGTCTCCTACTGTCTCTGTCCTCCAGGTTACAATGTAACAGGGACCGCCTGAGGAATAAACTGTCCTTCAATTAGGGCATCACGAACTATGCCTTTCCAGCGTGCAGCGTTTCTTTTATCAACTTCCAATGGGTGCAATATCTGCCACTGTTTATCACATCCCACAGTGCCGTCCCAACTGCTTCTTATTCAGGTAGCTAAAATGCTGGGATTAAGTCCCAGTCCCAGGTCCATTTTAATTGATTCTTAAGAATAGAATCATCACATTTCAGTCCTCTCACAGAGAGTATATGTTGGAGGAGATTTAGGACTGCCGCTGGTGTTTTGTCCACCCCCATCTCCTCCCCGGCCGCTCACCTGGATCAGAACGACCTCCTTTCCATGTTAGATGCACCTTTCATGATCCCCTGGTCATCAGCAATATCTGCTGAATGCCGTACATATCTCCTTTCCTCCGCTTTTTCTTGCGAGGCATCCTGCCAGGGCAGCAAGGATTGCGACCAACTTTCCAACTCCTCTCACTCCTCTCACTTCTCGCCTTCCCTGAATATCTGCATTCTGCTGCGTCTGAGGGTTCCCAAGCTGCTTTTGACTCCTTCCTCCCAGTCATGGTAGTATCCCACAGCTTATCACCAACTTCTCTCCATTCTGACAGCTCATGAACAGTGTACGCATTCTGAAAAAAGCCCTTAGCATGGGCATAGGCTAAAAGACCAGGAAGGTCCTTTTTTAAATCTCTTCCTTTAATCTGACGCTTTTCTAAAAAGCAAGTAAATAAATCATATGCTGCTTGCCTTTCTATTTCCTTATTCGTCAGCGCTGTTGCAGCTCCACAAGGTCTCGGCATCGGCATGTACTTGCTCTATGGTGAGCCGCACTTGTCTATATGCGACAGCAAGCTTTTTTGATCCCTTGGTTACTTGCTGTACCATCTCAAAGATTTCCTTCCCAATCTTCTGCCAAACAGTCAGATCGAACAGCTGCCCTAAACTTTGTAGGAGACCTCTGCGATGGCACCACCACAATAAGTCCACTAAGTCCTGTCTGTCAATTTTTTCTCCGGTTTGGGAAGCAACTTTTAGCAACCCATCTACCGTTGCTTTTTCCAGTGCTGACATAGCAGCATTACCCATCCCGATTCCAGACCTCTCAGTCTGCCTGACTCACCAGTCAGCCATGGCCACGATCCCGTCCGGACAGCCTGTCTCTCTTGGACAGTTTATCTCTTTCGGATAGCCTGTCTCTTTCGGACAGCCGGGATGGCTCACCTCCTCTCTTGTCCGCGAAGGTCCCGATTCATCTAGATCCCCTTTCATCTAAATCACGCCGTTTCATCTGAATCACGTAGGTCCCGTTTCATTTGGATCACGTCGGGGTCACCATTTGCCGCGGCCGGAGGTGGGGAAGAAAGACACATCAATATGATGGGTAAAAAGCTTCCAACTTTATTAGTTTGTAGCAGTTATTTATACATTTTCTTACTTCCGCACACACAGTGCTCAATCGTTGATTGGCTAGAACAGCCTGTTCACGCGTCGAGCATGCATAGCAGTTACTTTCTTATTGGTCTCTAAATACTTGGGTCAAAGCATATGCTTTTGCTACTTTTGTAATTAATGTATCTTGTTTTTGCTAACTCAGTTCCTTCTTTTCTGCAAACCTTAATAAATCTATTGTTCATTCTTTATATGTCAAGGCTATTATGTTCTTCATAGCCTTTTGTATGCAGAGAGTATATCTAAGCTCCCAACACCTAACATAAACCATAGCTGTATCTTCCATTTAGTAGCGACATATTGGTTCCCCTCATGGGGTAAAGGAGAACACTAAGAACTAAGCAATATTTATGCTATCCATTGGAAACCTGTTTTTCAACAAAAAAATTGCCTAAGAAAGTCTCTCACTGAGAGTATTCTGTGTGTATTGGAGTTAATAAATATGCACAAACAGGGACAAGCTAGAACTCAAAATCTATCTATTTTCTTTCTGAATTTGGTCCAGATGACAAGTTTCTTCAGAGAGTGCATTTATAAGCAACACTTTTAGCTAGATGCAGTTTAAATGTCATTATCCAATCTAACTACTGCAGCCATAAGCTACATCAAACACCTACCAAAAGTTTCACATTGATAATTTCTACTAAGCATATATTTTTGCTTGTGAATCCAGAGTAATTCTTCTGCCATGAAAGTCTTAGTATGCAGGAGACTTAGTATTTGAAAACCATCTTGGTGATTTCATTTTTCTCTTTATAATAATATATTAAGTGTTTTGAAGAATACTTTCTCAGTTTCACCTTCACTACCTTTTTCACTATGATCTCAGTAGTCTTCAGGCTTCCAAACCTGTGAAAGCTTTAAATAGCAATATATTCCACATATTTGCCATCTCCCATATCTTATAGCATGACCATAAAGTATTAACTAAAGCCTCAAATAATTCTGTATTTTAATGAGGTTTCATGTGAATGAAACACACACAGAGAACTTTTTGTGAAGAGAAGAGATTCTTTGCTACAAAAGAAATTTAAAAAGAAAGGATTCTTTGCTAGGAAGAGCTACCCAAGTGATTTCCTTCAATATGGTTTTTGAAGCCCGTGTGCTGTGCTTAATTTTTAATAATGGGACACCATGCAATTGCTATAATCAGCAACACATTCCAGCTATTCTAGCCTGAAACACTAACTTGACAGGAAAAAAAATTAAGATTTCATTTTAATATTACAAAACAAGATGTTTTTCAAGCAAACAAATTTAAAAATTTAAAATTCTTTGCTTCTTCTTCTATTTATGAATACTATAAACAACTCTCCAAAGGTCTAAAACTAAAACTTATTTCCTTACAAAATAACTTTGTTCTACACTTTATTTTATGTACAGTGATATTTTTAAAATGTCCATTTAAGCTAACCTAGTAGAACACAGGCTGTAGAAGTCAGATTAAAAGACTGCATGTGAAATTTCTCAGTTTCCTGGATTTATGTACATGTCACTTCGATAAACATTAAAACCGGATTTGATAAATTCATCTATTATTGCAGAGATTCTTGTAGCTATTAACCATTTCAACTTCTTTGGTATGTGTAAAGGAAATTTTGGAGGTAAACCTGACAGATTCACATTTTTGTTTATTTTATCATGTGCTCTCTAATGGTATAGCCAGTATTTGCTAATTTTTGCTTAATGAATTACAAAGCAAACATACACATCTATTTTCTCACTTCTGTTTCCTTTACACATATTCAATCCATATGAAAAGCTTTTAAAAGCTACATTATTAGATGAATAGTTTTGATGAGTTTACTTCAGCAATGAGGAATTACGTTGGAAAACAAAAAGGTGCATTAAAAATAATAAGACTTGTAAATGGCACAAGCCTATTTTTGTTTTATGAAGTATTCTTTGTTGGAAAACATTTTGACTGTAGGAGCATGAGCACAAGCTGGTGTGTATATACCAGAACATATAACTGCTGCTGGAGTGAAACTATTGTGTTTATTGTTAAGGACTGGAACAATGCCAGGACATCTCTGGATCTAAATGCTGCAAAACTTGCTCTGGCAACACCTCCCCTGCAGCCCGGGTCCAGCTCTCCAGCTATTCTGACAAGTTTTGTTCCTAGCCTGCTGTAAACAGGAAATCAGACTGAAGAAGCCAGGAAAGAAGTACAAAAGCCCCTGCTAAATGTGTTGTGTAATGAGCTTCAACAGAGGGCTGACTGAACAGAAGCTGAGTCATATTTCTGTAACCAATGCCGGGTTTCCCTACCCCAGCCCCCTCCCCCACCTTATTATTATTATTGTTGATATAATTGTTATTGATATTATTATTATTAATTGTTTTCTTGTTTTTCTGAGTCTTCATATGTCAGCTCTGACATATCCCTTCACTGCTTGGGTGGTTGAGAGCAGCTGTTTATAGAAATCATCTTGATATCACACAAGACTGAACTTCCCACAACTTCTCAGAAACATGAACACGGAGCAACAACTTTTAAGAACTTGACAATGTCATTGCCATTAAGCAGGAGAAGCAGCAGGACAAGCTAAATGTAATTGCAACAGGATGCTATACAAACACTGGGCAATGAATTCATTATCACACTCTCTTGAGCCTTCAAAGATTGTAACACTGGTCTTATTCTTACCTTGCAGTTGTTGAAGAAGTGAGGCACCACTGCACCACCCATTCCACTGCCTGAAGGAGAAATCAGAAGTAGTTACTTGCTTTAACTCTTAGCATTCTGCCTCACATATAGGTTAGTGCTCCAGACACGACTGGGCTGCTGATGGGAGCAGAGTGGCACAAGTTGCAGGCTGGACTTTCAGCCTCCATTGAAATAAAAATAAGTAAATAGTTAATACATTGTTGAAGAAGTTCTGAAAACATAAATGAATGAACTCTGATACCACAAGCCTGATATTCACACTATTAGACGCATACACCTTCAAACTTACTCCTTTTGAGAAAGTCCTCTTCTAGTAATTTTTTTGAATGACTACACTTGACAACACTGATTTTTTTAAATTAGAAAAGAAAAGAAGCCCAGCTGGCCTTATATCGTTTCCTTAGATTATATTTTGTCACCTTTTACAGTTATATCATTTTCAAATAAAACTAATTAAATTTAAAAGTAATTATGTTCCTCACAGGTGTTGATTTTCTCAGAAAATAGTGGCGAGTGGCTAATTATTCATATTTGCTTGTTTTGCCTTTCCTATCTGAACCTACGCAAATTTTATCTTTCATCTGCCCCTAAACCTAGCCTAGCACATTTTGTGCAGAAAATAGCAGAGCTGGACTGCTCTACAAACTTCAGCTTGAGTCCCTAGCAATGCCAACTGAGTTTTAATTGGTATAAAAATATTTGTCAATCTTCATTCCAAATAGCTTTGATGATTAGCATCCTTCACTGAGACAATTTACAAACACGTGGGGACATAAGCCACTATAGCTGCCCAGAACTGGTCATCCACCGGCTATCTCTTTCTGATAAGGCCCAAATTATTCCTTAGAGGAGTCTTCCTACCTGGGAAAAACACAAATATCAGTAAGGTTTTTGTCCTGCCTAGTACTCCTACTAATTTTTATCTGACAGTGTGTAGCAAGATCCTCTTGACCTCCAATGCTACTCTAACCCTTGTGCTGCACCACTGCATGGTGAAAAAACAACAGAGCACATCACATGATGTTTGATGAAGAAAAGTGTGAAGGAGACTGAAGGGATAAAGAGAACCAATGGAATGCATCAGACAAGTTTTCAACTCTGTGATGGTGGAGGCAGCTGTGGGTAAACCCTGCCCCAGGGTCTCCCGCTGAGAGGTTATTCATCTTTCTCTATCAAACGGTACCCAAGGGTGTGATTTCACCAATTGCTTTCTAGTACTTCCAGAAAAGCTCCAGTCTCTGGAGTGAGGCAACATGACTCCCACAGTAGCTTTGGAATTTTGTCTGCAGTAACTTTCTAGCCACCTTGTTTAGTGAGAAAAACTTGAAACCTAGAAACTAAAAAACACTCAAGCTCCATGCAAAGGACAAAAAGAAATCATCAGCTACTCCCTGAACTGTGGTTGGAATCTTACCAAAATTGTACTTAGCTCATTTCTTTCCAAGAAACTCATGTCCTATGCAGTGTCAGCAAGTACATTCTGATTGTCCTTTTTGACCTACATCTTCCCAACTTTTCCCTGTCCCAGTCCAGCAAGACCTTGTTCTTGTACAAATTGAGGGGATGCAGCTGGGAAAAAAAAATTCAGTGACTTACATCATCATGAGTTCATCATTAAGGCTGTCTAACTTGCCTAGAATATTGAATTAATACTGTTAGTTGTCACTCATTTTCTCAGATGATGGACAAAGCTAGCGTACCATATGCTGGTCTTACCTTCATACATTAATGAACCTGTAACTCCACTTCTGTAAATGAAAATGGGGAAAATAACCCACTTGGTACTTCCTAAACTCCCAGTTCATGAACATTTTCTCTTGGATGTTCTCAACAAATGTTATCTTTCCTTCCATCCTTCTGTTTGTCTTTGCTTATGTCATAAAAAAAAAAACTTGCAAGCAATAAAATTCCTTATCTCTTAGGTAAATAAAGCCTAGCCTATTTTATAACCCTCGCAGCAGGATTTTTCTTTTAAAGGTAACACAAATTCAAACCAAACATTCATTTGTGTAAAAGTATCTGTATAACTTCATATCCCCTCCTTTTTTGTGAAGGAAACCAAAATAGTAAGGATGCTCATTGTCAGCAATTCTAGCATGGCTTCTGATGTTGTGCATGTTGGTTTTCCTTCCTCCCCATCAGATTCTGAGCCACATGGAGAAGGCAAAATATATTTGCAACACAGCATCAATGTGCAGCCAATGAATAAAGAAAAGGTGTGGAGAGAATATGACAGTTAAATTATCTGCTCTCATAGTAAGGGAAGACATGGTGAGGAGTTCAGAGAGCTGAGCACACTTCAGGTGAGGAGATGCAGAGCAGAAGACAGAAATGATGGGATAGGGACAGAAATGAATCCTCCAACTCTTTTCCTTCATCTTCATATGTATTATCTTGTGAGTAGACAACCTGTTTTCAAGTTTTGTATCCCTCTGCTCATGAAAGCCTTCATGAAGACACAGAGTAATTATAAGGCAGAATAAAATCTGAGCTAGTGCATCAGGATTTAGCCCTAGCTCTTAAACTGGCAATTTAAAAGAACATGTCATTACCCCCCAAAGAATTAGTCAGTACCATCCCGGTATTGGGATTACAAACTACACAATTAATTATCCCAATTCACAAATGAGGAAGTAAAATAATCATAAGCCAGTTCATTTCTGTATTACTGAGTAAAAGGGAATGATTAGAAATTGAAGAAACAATACAGGGAAAGTGGAGGAGAAAGTTTTCTTTAACTCGGAGGAAAATAGGTAAGCTAGATACCAGCAGCTGTTTACTTAGTATTATTTAGCGATAATATCTAACAAATATCTCTTATGAGAGAAAATTCACATACAAGATAAAAAGGTTTCAAGGTGTGTGATATATAAAACCTACATACTAATAGCAATTTTACATTATATGGACTCATACATGCTGCGGAATGCACTGTTGTTAGTTCCCAAAGACTCTGAGCTGGTGAAGAATATTTAAAGGGCCTTAAAAAACAACGACAGTGCAATTCACCCCCAAAAGATACATATGAACAGAAATGGAGAAATCCTAAAATAAGCCAGGAAATTGGAATTTTATTATTTACTGACCTATATGCTACAACTAATAAAAATTCTGGAACAGCATTTCATTTCATCTTAGCTAGCACATCCTTATGTTACAAAAATCTAACCACTACCACCATCACATATCTTCAATCAGCAACTTCTCAGCTGAAGAATATTTCCTATATTAATATAAAATAATTCATTCATTCCTCATTTTCCCTTACTTCCATTACTATCCCAGACCCTCATAGATTAAGAAATGTACAAAATATAAACAAGGGAAATTATCTGTAACTCAAAAACTTCCCAAAACTTTTTAAAAAACCCTTTTTATATAGCCAATGTCTATACCTTTTCACAGCCAAGTTAAACAACACTGTCTTTATTTTTATATGATATCAGCATGAGCAGATAATTTTCTAGATGTACTTCATAATAAAGTTATTACAACTCTTGATTTTATAGTGCAGCATAATATAAACCTGTCAATAAAGAAAATCCAAATACTTTTCTTTAAAACAGTTATACGTACACAAATAATATATACATAAAAATATAATAAGAAATACATACCAGACATACATATACACGTCTGTGCATTTAAAAAAACCCCAAACTATGGAAGTGTGTTTTATGTAATATTCAGTTTTATATCAGAAACAGTGGCAAATCTTACATACGCTTAGGGAATGAGCTACATTTTCATGATAAGAAAGTTATCAGCAAGATTTCTGTTGCTCCACATACTCATAAACAATTCAGATAAAAGAACTGATGGTGGTGTAATAGTAACCTCTGATGACACAAAACTACTCAAAAGAGTCAGAAGAAAGCCAATTACAAAGCCCTGCAGTAGGGTGGCTTGATATGATATGCACTGAATAACAAAATGCCACATGAAATTCAATATGAAAAATGCACCTCTGATACTCAGGTAAAAAATTATTCCTATTTCACACACCAAGTCATCTATACATGTCTTCCTTCATATGCTTTGGCTGGCTTTCCTAAAACACTAGCTAAGACCCCAGGCAGTGTAATCTCTAAGAATCTTGAAATGTGGGAACATTTGGGGACTTCCAAACATAGGAAGTATATGGGGAGCATAAAAAGAGGATGTCTTTTTACAATTCATAAGAGACATTACAAGGCATACATATTTCAAGTAATTAATAATCATTACTTTCTTAAGCATCCTGGGATCATTTATGGTCTTTTGCGCTTTCCCTTCACATCCCTGATATTTAATGGTTAATAATTCTTCCATTCTTAGACTCTTCCTAAAATGTCAGCTTTCTCACACTCATGATGATATCTTCAGATGTTATGAAACCTCCTGAGGCTGAGAGAAAAGTCAGTGATGCAACCTGCCAAATGAGATTTCACAATTTGTTCTTCAATGTTTGCTTTGACTTCAAAAAATATATACTACAAATTTCTACATCCATATTAAGTGGAATGTAGCCATACTGGGTACTTAGTTACAAAGCCTAAGGAAATATTCTCTGAAGGGTGGAGAATTTTGCTGACCCTCTGCCAGCTGCTCTTAATTTTCTTTAGTCCTGTGTTTTTAACATATTATTAACTTAATTTAACAATATTGACTCAAAAACAGTAGTGTGATTTCTGGCCCACAGAAGAATAACAGCTCACTGATTCTAAACTCATTCCTCTGCTGTCCTGGTGTGACAAGTAAACCAAAAAGACACTGGGGAAAGAGTGCAGAGGGTGGCACTTACAAAAAAGGAAGCAACTATCATCTTTCTCCAGCTCTCAATCTGTGCGCATAAAGATGGAATGTTAACCTCTAACGTCTAATGCCAGGGAGTAAACACTACATAATACCAGTTAGTCATGCTTTCATCCTATTTTCTCAGTAGATTTCTCCTGTTTGTCATCCTTCTGTAATTCATTTGGAAGCTAATATACCTGGAGAGCACAGTGGATCTATGACTAAGTAGTAACTGATACACCCAGAGTTGAAGGAAAATTCCCTCCTTGTGCCTGAAAGAGGATGGCTGCATTCCAAGGATATGACATACTTCGTGGTTGCAGTACCTACCCACAGCTCCACTGATGGCTCCTAAGGGGAATTGCCATGGTTATGAGCAGCCAAACAAGAAACCCTGGGCTATCACAAAATAAAACCAGCTATAGCCCCACGTGCTACTTTCTAGGCCAAAATTTTTTGATAATATAATGATGTAAAACATTATTAAAACTCGACTTTCCAGAAGAGGATGGCTCTTTAAGGTTGAAGCATGTATGAATATTTATGATGATTTAATTAACACTTGAATGGCCATTGAATGTCTATTTTAATGACCCCCTCCCAAAAGTTAGGTAGTTTACCAGCTATTTCAGCTAAGACCTGCTATCTTTATGGAGTCTCTATAAAATGATCAGACTCACAAAAATTTTACTTTTTTCCCATAGTGGTATAAAGACATTAGGAAATTTTTCAGCCTAAGAAAATTTATCTATGTAGCTACCAGTTCAACCAAGAAACCAAAGAGAATTCCACTGCATTCATTATTTCCTTGTCTTGAAGTTATGATCTTTTAAAAAAATTTAAAAAGATACCAAGACTGAGATTACTCAGTTTCAAGGGGGTCACTAATACAGAAGAGAAGGTCTCTAGTAATGAAATATAAATAGTCATAGGAACATGAATAACATAGATTGGAAAGGGCTTCTTTAGGTCCCAAGTCAAAATCTGTTCTCCCGCAGTCAATACTGTAGACCTACATGGGTACTTTTCTCTGTTTATACAGCCTTTGATAACTGCTCCTTTGGTCTGAATGTTCTGAAATCAAGTTATGAAAATTTGTTATGAAAACAAGACCTCGATATATCTGTACCTGATTTACCTATTGATGTAACATACAAGTCAAAGGCTGTAGCATTGATTCATACTATGGTGTTTTATTTCCTCAATAGAAGCCATGAATATCACAAGAAATATCTTTGTTTTATAATATGGAGATTTCAATGATAAAGAAGCTATTGTGTGAAAACAAAGAACTTGTGCATATCACGGCACACACTGGGAATTTAATTTGTTAGGCAGTCCAATTACTGAGTTTGGTCTCCTACAGTGAATTTACATTTGACCTCCCTAGAGCGAGGACATTTACATCTGTTCCAACTCTTTTATTTGTTTAATAATTTCTTTCTTATAAATTTAGAAATATTATGGTTGAAGTACATTTTGCATTAAATACAGATCAAACTGTCCGTACTTGTCAATTCTCTTCAGCTTCTCCACACAGTTCACAGAAGGCACCAGAGGACTTTGAATGACATTTAATTCATGCTAGAAGTTACTTTTTTCTTGATAAGTTATTTAATGCAGCCCACCCAAAACCCAGATGGTAACTGATTTCAATTACTGTTGACATAAATTGGATATAAAACAGATGTGGAAAGCCTAATGTAAATTTGACGACTGGGTTGCCTGAAATAGAGTTCAGTATTTACTGTAGGATGTATTCTTTAGTAACAAAGCTTTCCTGTTACACTCCCAACACTATTACAAATTCTTACTCATGAAATATACAGAAATCGTCTCTGTATTAGTTTTAAGACACTGTATGTTGCTCATTTCCCCCCGATCCTGTTCAGCTAGCCCAGCACTTCAACTACAATGAATTTTGAGTTTTTTCTTAAGGTTTAATCAGAGTTTCTTCTGTTCTTTCTGAGATCACTTGCCACTTCTTTGTCAGCAGGAGTTTGTAACGTTTCTCTCTCCCTGAGTCCTGTCAATTATTACTCCAGCCCTTGTATTTGCTTCCTAACATCAAGAAAATTTCACGAGGCTGTAAGGTTAAACTTTTATCTTGCTGTGTGTCTACTTTCAGCAGTAGTGCACATTGTTTTAGCTCTCTGCTTCCTAAAGAGAAGACCCTAATATTTTCCGAAATTTATTCTAGATAACAACATGGAGTTGCACATACCAGGTACAATAAGGCCAGATCTACAGCTTCAGCATACAAATTCATCCACTTTATATCAAAAAGAATATTAACTTTATTGTGTTTCCATTCCAAGTTTCTCTGCCAAATATATTTGCAAAATTATTTCATCCATTCTAATTTTCCAGGTGAAATAACTGTACAATAGCAAAGTTGCATGAAAATTCATTGCAGTTTGCCAACAAATCCATTTTTAAGCTATCTTTCACTTCCTCTGTTTGCATTCACTTAGACACAGTCATAACTGAAAAAACCAACTAAAAACAAGTAGTCAGAAGCCATCTGACTTTCAGCATTTCAGAGTATGAGTGTTTTGTATTTTCAGAGTTTTCCCTTGTTTAAAGCCCTGTATTTGTAGAGAGCTTGTTCTCTCCATGGACTCTTTGTTCTTTTCCACTCAAACCCCTGATCCTTAAGGATGAAGTTGCTTTCAGGTCTTTAGGATCTTCTTCAGGTCAGCTTCTTGGTGTTGATGACTGAGCATGCAAAGTCTTGTTCTCAGACTTAAGACACTGCTCCTTTTGTCAGACACAACAGCTTAAGAATGTCACATGCACTCAAGGAAAATAGAAAGGCATTGGGCATACTGCTACCTTTGGGGAAAACAGAAACACAGCAGGGTGGAAAGTTTACTGAAATGTGATCATCAAATCCTCAAACTTTATCAGCCTTGACTTTTTTCCAATGAAATTATTCCATTTCACCTCTGTCAACTTTCTAATACTCTTCTGAAAGCATTCACATTCTGAGAGAAAGGAGAAAGAAAGAAAAGAGTGAGAGTTGTAAGGGGTGGAGGCATAAGGATAAAAGGAAAAACAGCAAAACCAGAGAAATATATAAAAATCCTGGAGTTGTGGAAAGGAAGGACATAGAGGAAGACTTTCTATTGCACAAATGAAAAACGTGGATTAAAATTTTGGAAAAAATGTGAGATTTGCTGTTGGAATTCAAGGTAAGTAGCAAGTGGCACAAGGAGGCTGGGAGGAGAGGAGAGGAGAGAAATGCAAGAAGTAACCCTTATTACACAGGATGAGTTTATGACACAGAAATAGTAGCAAGTAATCCTCCAGTGCATGAGTTATACTTTATTGCACAGGTTTCTGGAAAAAAATGGCAGGGTGAACTTTGAGAAAAAATTAGGTTGTTTCCAGTTGGCAAATTTTAATACATATCTGGCAGAAGAATTTCCACTCCCCACTGACAATGTTGGAGAGAGTTGGTGTCTGTCTTCACTGAAAAAACTTAGTGTCCACCAACCCCTCTAATACCTAAAGGCTAGCACATGCTCCAAAATCTTGACAACATGAATTCTGCCTGCAGAGTGGGATAGCAGAGCAGTGTGAGAGGTATTTATTATGGATGATGGAAAGCTTTCATTGCAGTGTGATCTTTCAAGACCTGCTCCACCAGGTTCTGCCACCAGCTCAATAAAATGGAGGAGAAGGAAGTTCACCACTGCTCTTCACCAGCAGTGGACAGTGGGAAGGACCAATGTCAGGACATGTCCCCACCTCCTCTCTCTGCCCATATGGGCTAAGTGTGGCAAGGGTAACAGCACATGCTTGAGTAAGCCAGCCTGAGTCTTCAAGAAACAGAGGAACAAGAAACAGAAAAAGCAAGAACTAAAGTTCTTGCAAGGGATCCTGGCCTCCTAGTGAGACTAAATCTCTTTGAACAATAAGAGCAAGATAAGGTTAGGGAGATAAGGAGACAAACACATTCTCTCCTTCTCAGTTTATGGTTTATTTACCAAGCCCTTAGGATCAATTCAATACCTTTTCAGTGTCAATACTGTGAATGATGTAACACAAAGAACAGGGATACTCTCTAGGCCGCAGAACAATGCAGGAACTTCTTTGCAAATGTGGAGATCTGAAGGAGGGTTTGTGTAAACTGAATTAATCCTTCCCTGTGGACAACTGCAGGTGGGACTTTGGACCTCACTGTGTTCTTCGTGTTCCCTAATTGTCACCTAGGCCTCTTATGACTGCAGGCATGAAATGAATACATGGAAGTGAATTCATGGTGGGCAGCTGATATGCAGTTGCATTGAGGATCAAGCACAGAATATTTATTAATTGGGCTAAAGACATTATCAACATTTTGTGAATTAAAATATTTTAAAATTTAACCTTTGGAATAAAGTTTAACTAAATATAGAATACATTTTATATTTGATCATTTGGTTCACAACATTTTGAAAAGGCTGATAAAATGCAATAAATGCTTAAAAGAATGTTCTGAATTTACATAGTAAAGTATTTGCATTAGTGAGGTCTTTACCTCCTTTACAAATCTGATCTCTCTGAATTTCCTCTAAAATATAGAGGATTTGAAGGACGTTGCTGCCTAACTAGAAAGACAGTGAATTTATGAGATTAGGGGTTTTATTAGGTTGATCTTGCACACTGATTTTTTTTTAAACAAGTAAATACATTAAGAAGGACATTAAGCCACCATGACACAACACATAGAGTAAACATGAAAAAATGTACCAGTTCAGCAAAACGTAGGTCAGAAATAAGACAGTATTATCAAGCTAAATAAATCCTAATAAAACGTCTCCCCTGTTACCTAAAGCGTAACCACTATTATATTTTCTGAAAGACTCTCTTTTTAGCAGTGTTTCCAAAAGAGTGGCTGGAATCAGCTGCTTTCCCCTCTATGTCTTTGCTACATAAACTGGTGAACACAGTTCACAGTTGGTTTGGAGAGCACTAAGTGATTGCTGTGCTTATGAAATCCTATTCCTGTTAGTCAAGGAAATAGGTTTGACTCACCAGCTTGTTTATGAGTTTTGCTTTATGAAGGCTACTGCTGACCTCAGACTGCTGTTCCACAAGCACTGATAAAAACTTCTCCTCTGGGGGATTTGCACAACTTCCCATTCCTGCAAAGATCTATTAATTCAGACGCTGTGTTTTTTGCAGTATTCTTAAAGTATTATAGTATAAGTGGGTGATGTGTCTCATATAATACAGGCATGTAATCACACAAATGAAGAGCAACACCTCTAATATTCTTAGTTCATTTACCCTGTGAAAGGATGATTTACTCTCACTGACTTCCCATGGGTCACTGACTTCCCATATCAGCAAATATGTAACAGCAGAATTGCTGCCTCTAAATTAAAGAGTCATACCACTGGCTTTAAATTTAGTCAATGCCTTAACCAATATAAAAATTAGCCTTTTGTATCCAAGACAGATAAACCGAAAGGTGAACCCTCTAGGATTTTGAAATAACTAGGATTATTGGTTTGTAACAGACTGACATCTCAGCATTGCCACAGTAATAAAGTTAGTTTACTGGATAAAGGGGAAAAAAATAATTCAATCACTTGCAGAAGTCTTAGTTTGAATGTTTTTTTCTGGGCTCTACTTTCTATTTGATACATCCTGAAAAACTTAAACAAGACTTGTCCCCCTCTCCTTTCCAGGGGTTCACAACACATGACCTCATTCACTTGAGGCTATTGTTCTTCCTTCCTTTGTTTTAACCTAGCATATCTTGGAAACTGAGGCTGGAAGTTATAATAATCACAAACCAAACAAAATGCATTTCAGCATGATCAGAGATTTATTTTATTTTCCAGCTGAAGGGAAGTCAAAACAGAATACAAACTACAATCTATCTTCTATGCATAAAGTTCACTGAAGAAGATATGGTAAGAAATTTGCACATAAGAATGTACAGCTATATAGCTTGTTCTCAATGCAAGCTTACACATTTGAATTTTATTTGCGTTTGAGGTCATTTTCCAATGCTACCAGGATTTTAGCTTCTTTGGTAAGCATAACAGTATGTCTGTTAACTAATACTGGAATTATTGAAAGAAGGGAGCAAAGAAAAATGAATCAGCAATTGTAATCTCTTTTTTTTCCTTCGTCCTTTCAGAGGTCTGAAATCTTAATTTCCTTTTTGAAGAATAAAAACTTCAATTGAATTATATCCTTTTGTTCTTCACAGAAGGGATGTTCTGTGTTCTGTCAAAAAATATTTAAATATATATTTAGCTTCCCCTGTATGTACCAGGTTTCTCTTACTTGTACTTTTTGTCTCCTTGTTACTTCTAGGGTGGTAGCAAGACAGTGGTGAGCCTCACACTTTTTTGCACTGAAGCATCTGACTCATTGTTTTCCCTCCTGCTGGTACTCAGCTGGCCTTACAGTAAGGCAGCTCAGGGAGTTAAACTAGCAAAAAAAAACAGCACAAAAAATTGGTTTTGGAAATCAAGAACCACAACATCATGGCTAATATTCAGTAGGTCCACATAAGGGGCATCACCTGGTGATACCCTAAGCCCAGTTACATCAGATCCAATTTCTTGTATAACATTAATTTTCTGAGGCTTACGAGCTGGCTTTGAGAATGCTAGAGGTGCTTCAAGCACAACACTGTTCCTGGTGGCTGCCAGCAGAAGTAAATATAGAACGAAGCCAGCCTGTTCACAGTTCATATTGAGGTACTCTGTCAACAGCCTGTGATCTGAGGAATGCTTTTTGGACTGCTATCAAGTTCCTGAAGGACAGTGCAAAAACCAGGTCACAAGTGTGCCATGCTCTCCCATTTCCAGCTGCTGAATCAAAGGGAAGGAAACGGAGCCAGGACTCAGTCTATCTACTCCTCCAGATGAACTGTGCTCACTGGTGCAGGTGCTGCACAAATATTCTGCAGCTGCAAGCCAGAGTTCAAAATGTGGTTCCACCTTGAGATGACCTTGTCTCAATACCTCCCCTATTCTGAGTTTGGACAACCTTTTAATATGCTAAGAAACTGAAAGGATAAAACAAAATAAACCAAGAGCTTCCTCACATTGCCTGTGTAGGAAAACTCATTCTTACCTGACTTTATAGCAACTTAATGTCATTCTAGCCATAAAGCCTTTCTCCCCTTCAATTAGGTCTGTATGGCTGTCTACTGTCATTTTACCTCCTACCTGCAGTCTTCTCACCCAGACATAATCAGATAAGATAGGCTTCTATCATCTTCCTTGTTGGCCTTGCAAATAGTCTTTCTTTCCCTCCTTCTTGTCCCCTTAAGACCAATCTCTTGTCAAACCTATATGGTAAATTCATCAGCATATCTGCTGAGAAACTCTTGACTCATCTCTCATGTGTTCAGTATGGTACCACAGTCTCAATTTGGATAGTGAAGTTTGTGGAGACTGGTTACAGCTGGAAGGACAAAGACACGTGAGGTCATCTTGCCCTATGAAAATAATCAGACCATTAAGGGAAGTTTCATTCCTAGTTGGAGATAAGAGAAAATGTGGACTGAGAAAAAAAGCCAAGCAAATTAAAAGAAGGAGCTGGGAGTCAGTTACTTTAAATATCAAAGAATGTCTGATTCATGGCAGAGACAGGTTAACACACATCTGTGGAGAAAACTCACTGAAGAAATGTGGGTTTAATGAAATGCATCTGCCATGCTCTTTTGAAAACACTGAGATTTTAATATAAAAAAAATAAAAATGGTCAAATGGTCATTTCCAACACACTTTAAAAATTATTAAAAACCAGACTACTTTCTCAAATGTTGGAGAGAAATTGCGTACCCTGACTTTAAATTTCTTTTTTTCTCCCCACTATTAGTCTAAAGCAACTAACATTTTTTCAGCTGAGCAAGTGTTGTACAATGGAAATGAAAAGTTAAACTTTCCCTGTCATTGCCTTAACAGGCACCAAACGCCTTAAAAAAAAAAAAATCTGTATTTTTTTTTTAAAGGAACCTCATATCTGGTGTTGACCACTACTTTTGTAACTCAGTTGCTTAAGTCCAAATACCTCAAAATTAAAGAGTTTAAAACTATGTTTTAATTTTTAATTTTAGAAACTCCTTCCCCTAAAAATAACCTCACCTCAGAGTGTTTAGATAAAAATGATAAGTAGGCAGGTGCCACTTCAAATCTCATCTTGTCATATATATTAACAGAAAAGGCAATCATATAGGTTGAAATACATCTGTCTTGGTGACACAAGCTATTAGGAGAATTAGAGATAAGCTAAAGATCTGGCCTTACTCATGAAAGGCTGGAAATACACCCATTAACAAGCTTTTATCCAAGATTTCCTGCAATTCATGGAGCTGAAGTTCACAAAGTATTTCCAGACTCAGCAGTTGTACTCTGCAGGAATTTGGGTAAACTTTCACCTCCAGACACACAAGTGAGTTTCCCCCAAGAACATCAATCAAGTCCAAATTTCTGATAGCGCTAATTCAATGATAATGAGCTGCTGCTGGTTTTACAATGAGAGGGAATTGTGAGACCTGAAAACAAAATTATACATAAAATATATGGCAAAGCCAGGAACTTTTGCAAAATTGTCAAACTGCTTTAAGTTATTTAGCTAATAAGGCAAACATGGATGTTTTATTTGTCAGGATATGCTTCATCCATAATCAGAAATCCTGCATATAATTTAAAAGCTTGTGTAAAGGGGTCAAAGAACAGGGATTTTCTTGCATCTGAGGAAAGGGATTAGGATGTTTAATATTTTTTGCTTGTTTGGGGTTTTTTTTGTTTTGTTGTTATGCTGGGGTTTTTTTGTTTTGGGTTTTCTTTTGATTTGGGTTTTTTTTTCAATTTTTTCACCTATGTCTTTTTTTTTGACCCAGTGTTGGGAACAGAGGAAAAACATTGCTTGCAAATATCCTCCACTGCTCCAGCCTTCAGAAAACCACTGCTACAGCTACGTGACCACCACGGGGATCCCAGGCAGCCACAGACCCATTTCCACATAAGTTTATTATGTCATTACTTTATTATTAATTTATTACTTTGTTATTGTACTATTTTATTATTTCATGGTTTTATTGTTTCAATATTTTACTATTTTATCGTTCCATTTCAATATTTTATTTTCTTATTGTTATTGTTGGTTTATTATTATTGGTGGTGTTTCACACTATAACTTCCCCAAAACAAGAAGTAGAGTGAGTCCAGAGGAGGCTGTGATGATAATTAGAGGGCTGAAGCAAATCTGCTATGAAGACAAGATGACAAAGTTGGAGCTATCCAGCCTGGAGAAAGGAAGGTTCTAGTGCGACCTTAGACTTTCTCTCAGTGCCTAAAGAGGCTACAGGGGAGCTAGAGAGGGACTTCTGACAAAAGCATTGAGACACAGGACAAGAAGGAATGACTTTGAACTACTAAATTATTGTAGAAGAAATACTTCCCTGTGAGGGTGATGAGGCCCTGGAACACGTTGCCCAGAGAAGTTTTGAATGACCCATGCCTGTAAGAACCAAGGTCAGGCCGGATGGAGTGGTGAAAAACCTTTTCTAGTGAAAGGTGTCCCTGTCCATGACAGAGGGACAAGTTCCCTTCCAACGAAACCACTCTATGATCTGTGGTTTCACGAGTATTATTTATTGTTGCTGCTATTGTATTGGTTGTCATTATTCCTTTTGAAGATTTAGAGTTAAAATGAATGCACACTTGTGCCAGTCAAAAGATAACAAGCAGTCAGTCCCCCTGACAGACAGCATTTCCATAAATCTATATTGCAGGGAAGAAAAACCATAAAAATCTCATTTCTAGTTTACTTCATCCTTTCCTCCCTGTAAGTCCAAGAGTTATAAGGTTATCATTGCCATGCATCACAAAATTAGCATAGGGAAAAAATCACTATAGTGATGATAAAAATCAAGTCTGCATTTGGCATATACTGTTGGCACTAAGTGGCAGAATAAAGAAACAAAGGACATTTTCATTGATATCTGGGTTGTATTTATTCCATTCCGATTGCTATCTAGGTAGATAATATTTCTGCTGTTCTCATTTCTGAAATACCTCTTGTGTCTGCCTGAACATAATAAGGGAACACAGATCACAGGAGTTACTTTTAGACTTTTAAGTCATTTGCACAGAATTTAACAAGATATTTGTTAGTACTTCAGTTTATTAATCTGGGAAGATATTACCATAAGAATGGCTAAAAATCAAAAACTGTAGATGCTGCTTTGAGAATGTTGATGTCCAAAGAATGCTGGCCTGAATTTCTGGCACAGGTAAAGCTGCCCACAGTCCCTGGCTCTGCACATTTACTTTAACAGTCAAAAGTTACATGATTTTTCCCTTAGTGATTTTTCCATCTGAAATAGAGCTAACACTGCAGTGTCTTCCAACATGCCTTGAGAACTGCTGTAAAAAATACTGACTGACAACATCCTCCTGGGATGACTGGAAGTACATTCAGTCAAAGGTCATGCCAGTGGGTTATTAAAATATAAACACAACACTGGTTTGAGTACATTCTTTTGGGGTCATTGTTGCAGTGCTGAAAGGAAAGTTGTCTGCTCTTACTCCACCTGCTTTGCCAGGAAGAGGTATGATTTGAAAGACTCACAAAGAAGGAGGAGGGGACAGAAGAGTTGAGCAGGCAAAGAAGAATCATCAGGGCTCCCAAGGACCTCCAAGGATGTTCAGAGAGGACCATAGCCAGCACTTCCAGTGCTTAAATTTCCACACCAATCCCTCCCCCAGCAGCAAAACAAAATTTCATAGAATCATTTAGATTTGAAAAGACCCTTAAGATCGAGTCCAACCATTAATGCTGCACTGCCCTCCACTAAAACATGTCCCTACATCTACGCATTTTAAATGCCTGGGGTGGTGACCCTACTACTTCCCTGTACAGTCTGTTCCAGGACTTGGCAACCCTCCTGGTGAACAAATATTTCCTAATATTCAATTTAAACCTACCCTGGAGCAACTTGAGGCTGTTTTCTCTCATCCTACTGCTTGTTACCAGGGAGTAGAGACTGACTTTCAAGATGAAGCAGCTGTTAGAAACTGGAACGTAACAATGGGGAACAAAGAAACAGACATCCTTGCTTGTGCCAAAGAAGATCCTTTATTGTAATGAACTGAGCCCTTCTGTGTCCTAAACTTAACCCAAAATAAGTATCTACTGGCTGCCTGCCACTGCAGGGTCACTGTCCATGTGTCCCTCTACCCACTCAGCTCTCTGATCATGTGCTGTCCATGCACCTCCCAAGGCAATCTCTGCCTCATGCACAAGCCAGGCACATGCCAGACACACAGCCCATTTCTGATTACAGGACCTGATTTGTACCTGCTGTTAGCTAAACCTTTCCCGGTCTGCTTTCTGCTGGGCTAGGGTGAACAGGATTTCTTGTCACCCACACTGGAAAACAACTTCAGTTCTCTCAGCCTCATGGAAATCCAGACAGATGAAGTGCAGAAAGAGTTTCACCTGCTGGGGAGATGTTTGGGGTATGTATTTGCAGGGGAAAGGCAAAGGGACACAGCAAACCAGTGAGTGATGCACTCCACAGAAGTGCATGAGTGAATCATCCTGCTTCCCAACACAGGGCATACCCAAGGGAAAGGTGTTTGGGCAAACCTGAGATTTGAGGTATTTCAGTTAGGAAGAGACAATAACACCACTGGAAATTGCAGCACCTTTTTCCACATGGCAGAAGAACTGCTGGACATCTGGGACATTTGTAGGCTCAAGAAAAATAGGACTGCTATAGGTGTAACGGTCTTTCCCCAGCAGGTGACTCGCACCAACTCAGACCTTGGGTAAACAGCACCCTAAATGTCCTTCTTGAAAAAAAATCTCATTCCCCTTCCCCAAACAACTCAAAAAAGTACTGATAAACCTGTTTAGGAGAAAACATATTGAAGTACTGTAATTTCCTTGAAGGAAGTACATACATACCTATGTTGGTTTCTGCTGGGACAGAGTTAATTTTCTTCACATTCTCTTGTAGGGGGCATGTTTTGGATTTGTGCTGAATACAAAGTTGATAATATAGAGATGTTTCTGACTAGGGCTTACACAGAGCCAAGGCCTTTTCTGCTGTTCATACAGCCACACTGGTGAGGAAGCTGGGGGTGCTTGGGAGTGTGGGAGGAGACACAGCTGGGACAGGTGACCCAACCAGACCGAAGGGATATCCCAGGACATATGACATCATGCTCAGCATATAAAGTTGGGGAAGAATGAGGAGGTGGGTTCCATTTTGAGTGGTGGTGTTTGTCTTCCCAAGTGTCTATTCATGTGATAGTTCCTGCACTCCTGGAGATAGCCGAACACCTGTCTGCCCACTGGAAGTGGTGAATTAATTACTTGTTTTGCCTTATTTGTGTGTGCAGCTTTTGATTTCCCTGTTAAACTGTTTTATCTCAGCCCATGAGTTCTCTGAATTTTATCCTTCCAATTCTTTCTGTGGTCTCATTTGTGAAGTGAGCTAGTGATGGGTGGGGCTTGGTTGCTGGCTGGGTGAAACCAAAATAAGCTCTAAAATCTTTCAGCTAAAGAGCACTTAGCAATCCATTTGATCAGTTCCATAAAGGTGCATCCATTCTTCCTAATACATATCCCCATGTGAAAATAATCCAAGCCTAGCAAAACACCTCATTCAAGCTCATAAAGACCAGATTAGATTGGTTAGATAATGTTTACTTTCCAAGACTCAGAGACTGAGTCACTGTCTCTTCCTGTGCTGCCTTTGTTTTAGATTAGGACATATGAAGCTCACTGCCAGAAATCATCACTACTGGGAAACTACACATTTTATTGTTGGAGATTTTTTGTACACATGTGACCCATGTTATATAATAGCTACACAAAGGAAAAGAAAGAAAAGTTATAGATGAGTCTGGTGGAACTGAGGGAAAATGTAGAAACAAGGCAGCAGCTGCACAAGACTCCTGATATTGCCTCAAACTGCTCTGACAATGAGTTTCCTCTTGCTCTCTCCTCCTTACAGGATGGTTGTGACAGCCTGGTTGCCACACACTAGCACAGGAGAGGGCAGGAGGCAGGCCTGTGAAACATGCACAAACCACCTTCTCTCTAAGATAAAGCAATGGAGCAAGGGATACAGCCACTATTCTGCTAATTCTCCCCACTCCATCCATCATGAAACCCAGAGTGGCACTGCTCAGGAGCTGGGGCAGCACAAAGGAGATTTGCCATCCTAAAGCTGTGGTAGAAGAAAAAGTGTATCTCCACTTGCTGGGCAAAGTCTTCACTGTATAGAAGAGGGGTGCTCATTACTGTGAGCCACACTGAAGCATCTAAAAGGAAAAAAAAGGGGAAAAAATTGTTAAAATCAAACTCTGCTCTGTTGATAGAGTCCATAGAGTCTCAGTACTGACTCAAAATTTTAAAATTTTGTGTTAAAATTTGAAATTTGTTTTTCAACAATTTTGAAATAAAATACTTTCACCTAAGGAGCTGTGTATTTTCTTTTAAGATAGGAAACTGAGATTTGCAACATTTACAGAGTGGTTTTGAGTTTTCAGTTTCAGCTTAGCAGCACATCAGTTTGAAATGTGTTATGAATCTCCACAATTTTCAATTTATTTTGTTTTATTTAAATTAGATATTTTACCTTAGGCTTTCTTATTCAGAAATTCTTTATATGGTAATAATATTTTGGCACTTCTGGTATAACAAATGGTCTTGCAAGGTAGTTGTCTCATGAATGCATTTCTTCAAGTCATACCCCTCTATAGGATGCAATATTGGTCTTTTCCACTTTATTCCCAAGATTTGTAGAAGTTTAAAATACAGAAGAATAGAACTGAATTACAAAACCCACACCCCATATTCAAAAGCACAAAATCAGCTATGACATTTCTGCACATCCAGAAGTAAGCTTGCCAGGTAAGGTGCTTTCTTTTTTTAAAGGCTTTAGAATTTGAAAAAGTATTCTACACTTTTCTCCAAGTAGCAGAATATGCTTCTTAGAAGGACAATAATAAAAGGAGAGAAATAATAGAGATTAAGAAAAACATCTTACTACACCTAGACTTATATATTTTCTTCTGCATTCTCATTTTGAAAGTGATGAGATTTTGAATCATGGCACTTCTATTTTTTATACTAAGTTTATACTTCAGAGAAGTGGTTTTCTTGCCAACATTTCAGGTTCCATGCACCTGATTCATGCTTAATATTGACATATAGACTGATTGGTGAATCATATTTGCACACTTACTCAGCACCAACTATTAACATGGTAATTTCTGGATTTATGTCCAGCACTCCCTGACTTACCACATCAATATTGTAATTAAAGGTTTAAGGGAGTGGGAAGGTCTGCTGTGAAAACTCTCTACCTTTCACAGTGAGAATGATATTTGTGATTAATTCTTTAAGCAAGTTTTGGTTTTGAAAACCTTATGCTGCCTCTTTTTTACTGAAACAGGCCCCACAGACCAGCACCATGACAGTTTTGATTTTGCTTCAAAAGAGACAACTTACATATTTTAGTTTATATTTTTGGTTTTTATATTGAAGCTGAAGAAGTATATGGTCTAAAGAGAATATTATAAGATCTTTTTGCCTGGAACATACCAAAAACGCCATTAAGAATGCGTCTTACTAAAACTGCCTCTCAGATTGCTGAAAAAATATATTTTTGAACTTGAATTTTAAAATTTCTATCCATGTCTCTGTAGAATATTAAGGTCTCTAAATGTTGATTTAGGGAATCTTGTCTAAGTGGGTTTTTTAGGAAGAGAATAGGTAAATATACCATGCAATTTTAACTACCACTTTTATTAACAACCCCAAAGAAATTCTAAGAAATGTGAGCTTTGTCTTTTACACATTCCACAAAACCCAAATAAAATACAAAAAATTTAACAATTTTAATATAAACTGCTAAAGGATATAAATATCAATGATAATACATCATGTATCATCATATCAGTGTACTTTCCTTTATGTCAAGTGAATTATTTAAGTTTTCAAGACGAAAGCTAACCGTGCCACTTAGGTTACTAAATAATTTCAGGTTTTTGAAGGAACATTTATGACCCAATGTTCTATTCTGCTCAGACTTTTTTGTTTGTGAGGAAGAGAGAACAGAATTTAGTGAGATCAGGAATTAAGATAGGTGAAGGGATACTATGGGAGTTAAAGGCTATGCAAATGGGAGAATTGAGGGTGTGTATGGTGTATCACAGAATCACAGAATAATTTGGGTTGAAAGGAACCTTTAAAGGCCATCTAGTCCAACCTACCTGCAATGAGCAGGGACATCTTCAAGTAGATCAGGCTGTTCAGAGCCCCATTCAATCTGACCTTGAATGTTTCCATGGATGGGACATCTACCACCTCTCTGAGCCACTTTTTCAAGTGCTTCACCACTCTCATTGTAAAAAAAAAACTTTTTTCATATATCTAATCTAAATTTAACCTTTGGATTTAAACAATTACTCCTTGTGCTATTGCAACAGTCTGGTAGTTGAGGAACTTAGCAAATGTCCTCATAAATTTCATATTTTCTACCCATACCTTGTTAGGTGCTTTTTGGCTCACACTCCTTGACCCAGCTGTAGAGTGGAATAACAGATTCTGGATTTAGGTGCCAAGCATTTGAGCCTTACCCTATGTCTCTTACGCCTGCAAACCAATTGAGCTGGAAATTTGAAAGCATCAATGTTATAGCTCAATATGTTGGACTTGGTGAGAATGCAGCTCTCTTTCTCAGATGTGGTGACTTGCCCAAATAATGACATTCACTGTAAGAGACAGGAATGGTTCAGCCCAGATGCTATGTAATCCTGAATTAGCAGCACTGAGAGTCGTTGCAACACACTTTACATAGATAATTAATAACACTAATGTATTTTCAACCTTGTAAGTAAACATGATTGGGGGTTCCAACTGTGTTGCTTAACAGACAGTCCACCTACATAGATACTGTAATTCTCTGTTTGGATGTCCAATAAAGTCCTTAAGCTAGAGCTGTGTTTTGACTCTCCCGGAGTGCTCTGTGGGATCCTCTGCACTCCCTGTCCCTTGCACTAAGCTGATCACCAGCTGAGTTATACAGTAGAGAGGTCATTAGCTAAAAGAGGGAAAAGCTCCAATTACCTAAATAGCCAAAGGTCTAAAAATAGTTTTTCCACACCAGCTAACACAGCCACATCCAGGATTCTGGCTCTGATTTACTAAATGCTGAGGTCCACTGTGCATATATGAATCCAGAAAGAGTCTACTTTAAATCAGTAAAACACCCAAAACATCTGTTAATTAAATTTTCTACATTATATAAGACAAATACATGCATTAAAGTTTTATAGTTATCAGTTGAACAGGTGTTCAACAAAAAAAGTGAAGCAATAGCACTGCAAGTGTATTTAGTCTATCCCACAAAGTCTGCTGTGTTTAGATTCTCAAATAAGGAAACCACCAGGTAGGTTAAAATATAACTAGCAGAAAGACAAGAATTCTTATCTCCAGGGCACAATGGAAAAAAAGTAGCCCAGAGTAAATCTCATCAATCCCTCAATGATGAAAATCTAACACAGCAGCTGTTTGTCTGGGAACAGTCTCTCAGCACATTTTGATTTCACAGCATGGAACTAATCTTTTCTGGGAAGTACTCAGAAACAGCAGCTCTCCTTGCAGATGGGGTGCACCATTCCTCTCTTCTGATACAAGTCAGTGGGTGCTGTAGCACTGACACATTATTTAGGACTGTGCTGTATGCAGTGGGATGGGAGAGAGAAAGGATGCCCGCAGCTCTGGGAATCTTCAAAGAGAAGATGCAAAAAATCATGCATATCCACTAATGAAAAGCAAATTTTAAGGTGGTAACAGAACATTTCCTTGCAAAACTCAAATGCCACTGGATTTAAAAGCTGAGTCAAGGGCAAAAAGGTATTTCTAATGTAGACATCTATAGATACATTACGGAAAGAAAGCTGCCCTTACACTGCATATTTGTGTATATGAACTGTTTTGTGCCAACAAGATTAGGTGAGCAGAAAAACTGATGTCATTAAATCAGTGAAAATCTTAGGTTGCAGCACTATGAACACATATTGTTTTGGTACAGTATTCCATTGTAATCACAATTTCATTTTACTTTAAGTTGAAAAATCTTCCAGTCCTGAAATAAAGTCACATGACATAATAAAATCTTTAAAACTTTGTTATCAGTGCTTCTGTAAGGATATGACAAGCACAGATGCTAAACCTTACATGTGAAGAAGCGCAACAGAAAGCAAAAATAATATGCTACACTTTCTCTAAACCACAATGATTTTGTACATCCGATCTCAGTTCTTAAAGCATTTTTATTTTAAATAATGATGGTACTAAATCAGGCTGGTGTGTAGGACTGAGGAAAATTATTTCATCTTAGTACTTCTCGATATCACACAAGTCAGGGAATATGTGCCAGTGCACTTTCAGATTTTTGGTTTTGAAACTACAGAATTTCCTTCGCAGATATTTTCAGCATTTTCTGATATAGGAAAGCAGAGCAAAAATATAAATTCTGATATTTCCAAATAATGCAATTTGGCAAACTTAGATTGGTTTCACTTTTCTCTATATTTGTAGGATTTAACTCTGTGGAATTTGGTTATAGGGGTAAAATAGAAGCAAGAGATCTCTAAAGATGGGTTTAGAGCATGGGAGTTTATTGTGAAAGAGCATGGGTATGAGAGGCTTGCTGGGCTGCAAGACGCAGCTCAAAGCAGGCCAGAGAAAGAGAGAGAAAGAGGCAAAAAGGGAGAGCAAAAAGAGAGCGATTTACCTTTTACAATACAATAAATCATCTTCTCTGTTGAATATTCTAATTCTCTTTAACCAATCTGAAACAAGCTACAAACTCTACAATATTTGCATGCAACCTATAAGAATTATCGCATTACCACACAGGGTTATATTTTAAACCTTAAAAAACTACTTTTAGGAATCTGCTACCAGGTAGGTATGGTTTGTTCTGACCTTTGGACCTGCCTAGGCAGAGGGTATTGTTCTATCAAGAAGGAGGATTACCTTCAGCCAGCTATACCATTGTTTCTTAGTTCCTCTTTTACTCAAACCTTGTCTTCATCTCAATTTTGATTATACTTTCCATATTTCCAGCATCTTTTGCAAGGTAATCATATTCTATAAGGCTTTCCTATTTCATCTTCCCCAACAATATTGATTTCAAGTGATTACTGTAGGTGCTACAGAATTGTAGAAGAAGTTTGAAGCAAATTTAAGTTTTTTTCTAACAATCTCAATTGTATTTTATGTAATGTATTAAGTGAAAATATATTAATTATGCAATATCAGACATAGAGCAGACAGAGGGCTCATAAACTCAATGCAATTTTTCAGCTGTCTTGATACCATGGCATTAAAATATTAAAGATACTTGTGCAACTCTTGAATAAAAGTGCTGCATACCAAAATAAATATTTCAAAATAGTCCATATTCCATGAAGATAAAAGTTAGTTTCCTAACTATGCAGATGCATATGTAACTCTGGAAATCAGCCTCCTAAGATGTACCTTTACTAGTGATTTTCTTGAGTTGTTTAGATCTATGGTAGTTTAGATCAACTCACATAAGTGAGTTTTAGTCCTTATTGTTCTAAGCACATAGACACATGAAGGACTATTTGGTCTTTTTTTTACCTGGATTTTCTACTAGTGATTTTTTATCTGCCAAGATTTTTGCATTGAGTGCATTTCAGAAAATAAAAATTGCTCTCAACCATGACCCTTAATTCTTTAGGAAAGCTAGTCCAGACCACTTCTCCTGCCAGTAAGAAGCATGAATATCAAACTCCCATTACTTTTTTTGTACAGTCAGGATAAAACTGAAGGGAAGCAGCACCCTTGAAGTGTCAGCTTCTGCACTGATATTGCTTGCATTCTCTATTATAGTTTTTTTTTTAAAATTTCTGTAGTGTTTTTGCCTTCATAGATGCATCTCTCTATTTGAAGAAAAATTTGATCAGTCTGCTGTGAAAGTTTTACCTTGAGAAAAATATATGCCAAAATAAAGAACAAAGTCCTGTTTCTTTCCAGTGAAAAATAGTCCACATTTATCTATTCATCTCAGACATAGCAAACAATCAGAATTATTAGAGAGATGAATAAAGTGGAGAAAATAACGATGTTCATGATTACAGCTTGAGCAATTTTCCATTCCCATTGTTTGTGCTGTGAAAGACAAAGAGACACAATTTGAAAATTGAAAAAAGCCTTGACACCAAGATACTGAAACAGTTGAATCAAGAGTTGAATCATCTGCGTATGGATGACTGATCTAAAGTAAACAGTTCTGTGATAAATTAAGGATTATTTGTTTTTCACTTACTGCCAAATGAAAGCATGTTATTTTTAAAAGGGACAACCATTACACAAAAGGGCTGCCCTTGCCAATCTGTCGATGCTTAGTACAACAGTTGTGCATACTTTAGCATCCAAGATCTTCTATCTGCTATGCACTTTAATACAAAATGTCCAGCTGACTTTGACTACCAGCTACATATCTCTGCTTGGGTACCTGTGGTCGGCCTGAAAATCACAAGAAATAAAATGCCTATTTTACATGCAAGCAGAACAGAAAAGTTTTAAAATAGGACATTCCTACCTAAAATCTAGGCTCATTTCACAGGTGTCTCCCAGTTCCACCTCTAGACTTCATTGAGTGCACTGAGGCTTGCAAGTTAGTTTGGTCATCTGGTTAAAGTCTTCCTGATGACTGGTCAATGTCACAGAGTTGAAGATGAGAAGAAATCTGGTGAGGGCCATCTTCCATCCTTCAGATTAAAACAGCTTCAATCACACCTGTCATTCCTGAAGAATGTTTGCCTACCTTGTTCTTCACAAATACAACATGACACCAGTGCTCAACAACTTTTCTGCACAGTACTTCCTTATCCCAAGGAAAAACCTTAGTTAATAATTAAAGCTCCCTTTTTGCTAGATAAACTCAATGCTTTCTGATGCATTCCTTGTCTGTATGGGAGAACATACTGACTGGCTTTTGGAAGTTTTTCTGTGCATTCTAAGGCTTATTTTCCCCCATTAGACAAACATCTAAGCAATTTTTATCTTCCCCTTGAAGACATTTTATTCTATATCTTTGTCCATTTCCTTCATTAATATTATCTAAAATACAGCACTGTCATGATAATTGTGTAACACTGAATAATGAAGAAAGGTTATTCCACCGTAGTCACACAGCTCATCTTCCAATTTCACTCCTATAGAAGTGCTTACTTTCTCACATGAACAGCACTAGTATCTCATACAATCCATGGACAGCAATCATTTCTAGGTCTCTTTTTTTCCAAAATGTTGTTTACTTAGTTGTTTTTCATTCTGTCCTTTAGAATTATATTATTCAATAGTCTGAATTTTTCTTGAAGTCTGCTCTCCATTTGAAAAGATGATGTTTCCAACTGAGGTGCAATGCTCTGCACTTGTTCCTATTGACCCGTATTCACCAGCTTGTCAAGGCCAATTATAAAGTTAAGTATCTCTATATGCTATACTTTTTTCAGCCTAATGTTGCTTCTGAATTTAATGACCATGCTCTTCTTTCATCATCCCATCATTAACATGAACTGTTGCAAAGTGGCACACAGAGGTCATATTCTCTGACTTTGAGCTGCTGAATTCTGGGAACAGTTTTCCATCTAGTATTGCACTGAGCATTCAGCACATCCAGCTCAATATGCTTCCTCAACTGAAAATGTTGGGTGAAACAACACACATTATGCTAAAGCCACAATGCATAACATCTGCTGTTTCCACCTGTTGAGAAAGCTTTCCATATTTTCAAAGGCAGAAATTAAATTGTTTAGATATGATTTGTTCTTGACATATCTTCATTGGCCATTCCTCAGTTCTTTCCTTTCCTCAAGATACTTGTAAACTCTGCTGCAATTGCAAAGCATTTCTTCAGAACAATTTCTATCTCACCCTTTTCTCCCTCTTTAAAATATGACAGACAGCACCTTTTTCTTTTTATTTCAGGCTACCAGTATTTTGCTCATCCTCTATATGTTTTCAAAAGTAGCTGCAAATAACAAACATATCAAGATCTCCCCTCTGGAGTTCACAAGGAATGCTGTCATGGTCCTTCACCTTCTCTTGGACCACACTGAATATGGCCAGTTTTCTCATTTCAGGTTGGACTCTTTCCTCCAGCACTTGACTGCTGCTGAGTGCCTCGCTCACATGCTGAAGCTTGCTATGCAAGTGCAGTCACAATCAACTGGCTAAAAGTTGGTATGAAAAATCAGTACAAGGCTTGTGGCTATACAGTGCCTGTAAATGGATGAATTTCATCAAAGTAGCACACTCCATTCTACAAACTGCTCCTTTTAGAATCTCTGGGAGAATAAACCAACTCCACAGACTTTCCCAAGAAGTAAGTTTTATTAGGAAATTGTGCAAGTTTTCTTGCTGTTTGGACTCCTTGTTGTTTTGGTCATGGAAAGGAAAAGGAATGAAAGAAAAATAGGATGATCACTTTCTACAGGAGAGAAATCTCTGGTAGCAAGTACTTCTTGATAACATTTAAGGCCAGAGATAATAGCTGCTTCTATCCTCTACCCAGTCTCATCACATTCAAAATTCCTCCTTAAGCAATATTTGCTAGAAGTTAATCAAGAATTCAGTGGAAAAGCACAGAACTTTCAGGTCATATGGGAATACGACAACTTTTACCTTCACTCACAGATTGGGAAAGTCCTTTAATAAAAAATTAATGTCACTGGAACCAGTTAGAAATAAAAATATAATATTTTGAATGAGGACTTGTTCCTCTAGAACATTCTGAGACAACGAAAAGAAATAAATCTATAATTCTTCAAGTAATTCTTTCCTCTTTTCACTACGTCTCCACTATAATAACTCTTTTCCAGCACTGTTGTCACATCACATTTGAGTTTTCCAGCACTGCCTACTCAGATTTTCCACATCAATAAGGAATTTAATTCCTGCAAGACTGAGAAAAATGTTTTGGCTGAGAAGGAAAACAGCTCTCCATATAATAACAGTGCATAATAATCAGGAATTCAGTGTTCTCAAATGATGTTCAGCAGCCAAACCTCACCCATCTGTAGTAAAGCCAGGTGCTTGCAGGAGTGTCTTAGGAGGAAGATGAGATAAAGGAGGAAGGAGGCACACATATCACAACACAGTAAATATATAGGGGTCTTCTTGAAAGAGAGATCAGGGCACCTCCAAACTGATGTGATGGACCTTGCAAACCTTGGTAGAAGTGCAGGAAAAAGCTGGTGTGCACCCAGAACTTACTTTGCTCTTAAATAGTCTGGTTATCATGTGATCTTTAAAAGAAGTGAAAGAACGAAAAATTTCCACCTTTGAGGCACAGAATGTAATTTCATCATATATCTTGATTTTATTTATATTTGAAGGGCTGTTGCATAAACACCTATTTTCAGGGTGTCAGCAAATTTACTTGGAGTCACTGAACTATGCAAGCTGTTTGGCAGATAATTGGCACACCCTACTGCTGAAGATGTGTGATTAACTCTGTTCTGTATTTCAGAGGTAATATGAAGACATTGGCCAATATCTTTTTATTGTAGTTGTGTTGAGTCATTGGCTAATGTAAAAAACAAGCAAACAACAAAGTCAACTGCCAAAACAATAAAAAAATTTCACCTGGTTGTTTTTTCACCAAAAATGTCAACAGCATCACAATATATTATCTCCTTTTGGTATGTTAAATGAATTATGTTAAAATATCTTTTCACTGAATATACTTGAGAGGATTTCAGAATTAAGGGAAAGCAAGTTTTATTTGGCCTTGGTCCTTGTAAAATGTTAGACAATATCATCATCTGCTTTTGAATGGAGGAATTTGATGATGAAAAACTGACATAATTAGCTATTCTTGTCCTCACACCTCCAAGGGAGGGATGCAGTTCTGTTCAGAGATTTGTATCAGCCAGGACTCGTAGAGGTCACCCAACCAGAGTATTGCTGGCTTGCTTTGGATCTTCCAGCCTCACAAGGTCCCTTCCAGGATTCCAGGTGTCCTTTTACAAATCCAAATGGAGTCAGAACAGGTGGACAGAAAATTGGACTTTTCTTTTGTGATAGAAGCTCATAATTTCTTCCTCAATTACAACACTTTTGATAAAAGCAAGCCACCTGTGCACCAAAAGTGGTTAGTTTTGCATTATTCCTTGAGGATGATGTCTGCCAAGTTAACTACTACAAAACCAAATCCCTGGATATGGGTGGTAGGAACAGGACTCATGCAATTCAGGAGAGGTCTGTCAACCTAGGAGGTGATGTGAGCCATGCCAAAAAATCTGGCTGTTTGCTGTGGGAGTTTGATGATTAGAGGTCTCCTCTTCACCACCTCTGAGTAGAGAGAGACCTCTACTCTCAAAAATCACCAGTGTATTTCTCTCACAGCTCCTCCTTGGAGTTAGAGGAGAACAGCCACTGCTAAACTCCAGGCGGACTTTTCTTGCCTCTCAGTTATGGACAGTGTCCAGTAACACCTCTGTGCCTCCATCCTGGTGAACGGTGGTGATAAACTCCTGTCCATGGCATAGGCTCAGGCACAGCAAATTCCAACAGTCTTTGTTACTCTTCTCAATAAAGTTCCACAGGATCAAACTGTTCTTTGGCCTGATCCCTTAACTTCAAACCAAACACATTTGGCCTCTTAGTGAAGCAGAGCCCTCTGTCTGAGCTAAGATCTGTCCAGCAGAAGAGCCAACAGGAAAAGAGCACAAAGCAGGATATACTACATCTGGCAAAGCATCTATTTTAATATATTCTACCCATCATTTTCTCAAGTATAGTAACTAACCTGACCCTACAAGGAGCATGAATAGGGCCTTTAGTGTAACAATAGAGGTAGCAGGTAACAAAACCCCAATCAAGAAAAGTGGTAGCACATTATTATAGGTAGTAGAACTTAGAGATCTGATGAATCAGGGCTTAAGAGCTCTTTGAAACTAGAATTGTTTAATCTTGAATCTCCATCAGTCACCCTTACTGTGGAGCATAGGGACAGAGCAAGCTACAATCACATTTTCTGGCCAGCATTTTCTTCCACCACTTCTATACAATCCATTTATAGGCATAAAGCAGTGACCATAACCCGACAAAATTCTGAAGAAACTCCTTAAAAAAAAGTCAAGAAAAAACTTTGTTGCAATGCAAAATACACTGGCCTTTGAGTCCGCTTGCATAAGGTACATGCTGACACAAGTTTCCTGAACGCTGGCAGAGTAACCACAGTGCAGAAGCAGCTATTTTGACTCACAGTTTGAGAAACATCAAACCATTAATCTGAGCACAACAAAGAAAGAAATCTTGTATGCTGCAGCAAAGGAAAATGCTTTGTGACTTCTGTATTTTTAAATAGACATCTTAAACATGTATTAGTCCATCATTAACCTGAGTGCTGTATAAACTCAACCAAAGTTATGAAACTTGAAAAGGAAGGGTAGGACCCACTTTTGGTAAAGTCTGCATGATTTCAGTTGTATAGCTTTGAAGTACCTGAATGATGACTGATCTTAAATAAGCACAAGAAACACCAAAGTACTTTTGTAATGAGATATTTGTTTTAACTAAGGAGCCTCATGCTGCACTGTGCTTTCTTGGTTAAATAAGCTGAATATCCCGTCCCACTAATTGACAATCACGTCAGATTTTCCACTCTAAGTGACTAATGGAAATTTTAATACCATGCATGCTTGTTTGCCTGAAGTTCTCCTAACACTGCATGACGCCAAAGCATTTGTAGGTTTAGTCTTTAACAGATTGATTTTTCTTATGAGGCTTTGTTAATCAAAGTTAGCAAAGTCTTGTTAAAAAAAAAGTAGTGTTCTGATAATTTTGAACATTACAGAGACCTCACAACACTGATTAGCTTTGTGGTGACTAAGGGTTTTTTAATCTTCCAAGAGGAGGAATATCAGGACAACACACATTAACAAATTCCAGCTATAAAGGATTAAAAGAAAAGACAATCTCTTATTTGGAAAAAGATTATTTTCCATGGTACATCAAAAACATGGAGGTAAAATTGATTCCTTTCCCACCTACATTTAGTAGCAGTGGTCCTCATTCATTAGTGGAATTTGTGTGACCAGATTTTCAGGCATCATAGCACCTTTATTCTCAGTTAATTTCTCTCTGGAAGAGGCTGACTGTCTCTAAGCAAGTAGTAAAACTGGCAGCAGAAATTCCAGAATATCCTCTACTAACTAACTTCTCTCAAAAATTAACAAAACCAAATGAGCTTGGAGCACATTTGGAAAAGGTGTCAAAATAAACTTTTCATATACTGGTGGTAAACATATTCAGACTTCTGCTCTAAATGTTGCCTAATATCTAAGATTAACAGCATTTAAATTTAGATTCCTTAGTTTTGGTCAAGGATAAAAAAATTTCTTCCCTATCTTTCTGGAGCATCCTTGACATTTCTAGAGTACTAAATCTGCATAATATGGAGGGTGAATCAGGGACAGAAAATACTATAGCCAACAATATAAATTAACCATATGCATTTCATGTAGAGCAATACCACATGGTAAGCTTGTTATTTCATTTCCATCAAAATAATTTGGGCAGTCAGATTAAGAAAAGGGCTAAAATTAACTTCTGTACCAAGTGGGTAGCAACTGTTCCCTGTGAGGTTTTCCAGAGCTTTATGCATTAGTCATTTGGGAGAGTACAGTCTAGCTGAGTACATGCTGAGCAAGACACCACCCTGAGGGAAGCTAAACGGTTAATGAATTCCCTGTTTCACTCATGATGGAGAGAGGTTAGACATTGACTGTTCCATGCTCAGCAAAAGCAGGGGAGGAGAAGGCTGTTATAGTAGACATTTTGAAAAATAGGTTCCTATTACAAGCTCCAAATAAAGTGTACTAGCCAAGATCAGGGATTGGAAGACACCTAAAAGAATGTTTTATTGTTGATTAAGGGGAGGGTTGCCATCTATTGAAACTGTTTAAATAAAGGCTAAACAGGTTTGGTCAGTGCATATTTTCTATGGAACACTCTAGATATTCCATTCGTTTCTTCTATCTCCTTCCCTGCCCTCAAAAAAAAGAAAAAAAGAAAAAAACAAACAGAAGAAACCCCAAAGCCAACAAAAAACCCCACCAAGAACCTGCTCCCACCTCAGTCTCTCCTCCCATCCCAAAAAGAAAAAAACCCATCAAAAGCCACACAAAAATGTAAAACCCACACTGGAAGTTTTAGCAGTTTTGAAGAAATAAGCATGTTCTAAATTCCTGGGGACAGATTTTACTCTGCAAGTTGGGAAAAATGCAACACAACCTCAACTGTTATTTCAGCAGAACACCTTAAAAACTGTGAATGAAATTTACCTCCTACTCTTTTGTGCTGCTGAAAAAAATTTTTTTTCCTTGTTTATTCTTCGAAAGTTACAATGGAGTCAAGTCTCATTTCAAACTCCATTACAGAAAAGAAAATTTGAAAGCTGTACTGCCATATGTCACTTCTATTAAAGTGACATTTAATAGCAAAATATATCCCTAAATCAAAGCATATATGTGTTTATCAGAGCTCTAGCTTGATGTAAAATCCAAAATCAATTAATTATTCCCAAGATCTGATAGCAGTTTATGATTCTGTGGCACCATCCCATTTAGGGTGAAAAATAATAGAATATACGAGTCCACAACTTCATCTGCCACTTTAAAATCCACACATAGGACAAAACTGTGTAAGCCTTGATCTGTCCTGATCTCCATTATAGTAGTATCTGCCCATATTACTGAAGGCTGTTTTGAGTTAGAAATTGGACAAAACTAACCGCCCTCTACTCTTTTGGAAAAGAAGGTGTAGCAGAGGGGAAGATGCAGAAGGAAAGAAGAACCTGCTCTTGCTTGGAAAACAAGTTTTGTTTTGCCATTGATATCCGATTAAACGAAGAAGAAGGAAGGACTGGTCATTTCTTTAGTCAAGCATCAGGCTGATATGCAGTAATAACACAGTGTGTGACTCAGCATTGCTCTCTGGTGATGGATGGGATTAAGTGTTTTTCTAAACACAAATAAAAAGCCTCAAAAGATTTATGAACTAGACCTCTGTCTGCTCAACTTCCTCCTGCCTACAGCAGAGTAGAAGCTACCATCTCAGTATATATTTAGATTCAGAAATCTATTGACCTTGTGTGACGGCTTCATATACATTATCCACATCACTGTAGAAACCAATTAGGTGTAAGAAATGGATGCAAAGAAGCAAGAGAGCAATTGTGCCATTGTGGACTCACTGGGAAATGACAATGCATTAACTACTTCAAAAAATTCACACTCTTCAGCAAACCTCAGAGAGCCTTAAAAGAAGTCATTTTCTCCAGCTTTAAGAACAGCAGGGACAAAAAATAAGGATAGGTACATATTTTCTAAGGAATTTCCCAATTTCTTCTATTGATTCTTCAGGAAAGATGCTAAATCTGCATATAAAACTCTACCCCAGTCTCAAAGAGCTGCCTATGCAAACTACCAGCTTTTGCAGTTCCAGGGAAGTGTAATTCCAAATGTAATAGATACCACCACACTAGTCAACACACTCCTGCATTTTGCACATAGATAGCACAGTTTTGCCTCAGAGGATGTCACTGCATTGTCCTTCTCTGATTCCCACAGTGCCAACATCATTTTGTAGAACATCATGTCATGATGAAGCTTAGTCCAATGTTGTCACAGATTGCTGTTCTAATTCACCTAATCCTGCACAGATTGAACCTCTGCCATGGTGAGTGGCTGGCAGGACCCTGAACCTGTCAGGAATTATCCTGTCAGCTTTCCCCTGAAACCAGCTCAGACAAGAGGTTGTTTCAGAGCATGAATGCCTCACTGACATCCACTCCGCAGTTGTGTTAAGCTCACTGATGTGCTGCCTTTGGTGGGAGCCTGGCCACAGAAAGCAGGAAGAGGCTGTGTCAGACCACTGAATGTACTACAGATTCCTGGGAAAGGGGTAGGGGAGATGACAGTGTGAATAAATGAAAACGTAATAAAAATAGATATAAATAAATGGCCGTTCTTTAGTATTAAAAAACAATGAGTGAGAGTGACCTTTTAGGTGGGCAGTTTGTGTTGGAACAAGAGGAAAAGGTTTTAAACTAAAAGAGGAGAGATTTAGATTCTATGTTACAATGTAATTGTTGACTGTGAGGGTGTTTGGCATAGAAACAGAGAAGTTGTGGATGTTCCATCTCTGGTGGAAGTGTTAAAGGCCAGGTTGGATGGGGCTTTGAGCAACCTGATCTACTGGATAGCATCCTTGCCAATGGCAAGGTATTGGAACTGGAGGATCTGTAAGCTTCCTTCCAACCCAAACCATTCTGGAATTCTATTACTATGATGTTTCCGAATCTCACCCAAAGACAGAACATTCTTCAAATTATTTCAGTTTCCTCTTTAAGGCTGAAGCTGACAAATATCTTTCTTAAGCATTATGGCAAATGGAAAAACTGAGAAAGCAAAACCATCAAAATACTGTGCTGTCACCAATCCCCTGGTAGAGCCCAAGAAGAAGGCCATGGTCAGCAGGAAGATTACATGTTCAGCCAAGACAAGCTCTCAACAAGCAGAAGCCAAACTTATTAGATTCATGTTTCCTTGCTGAAAGCAACAAAAAGCTACAATAAAAGTGAAAGGCTTTATGCTCTGGCTAAGGGCACTACCACTGGATCTGAATAGATCTTGAAACACAGCCAGTGGTTTGGTAAGGAATATTAGAATGCTTAAGGCACTCTTGTGTGACATTTTGAGTGTCTTAACTCCTGCCAAAATATATCCATACAGCACTGAATTCTACTGAGAGTCTAAAGACCACTGAGCACACTGGAAAATCCTTTCAGATTGTACTGAAATGTGGCAATTTGGCTGTATCCATATTAATAGCAGAGATATTCTGTCACAGCACTATCCCTCACAGATTTATTCCAAGATTATAAGCATTGCTACTGTACAAGTATATGGTGAACACATGGAATGTTTCTGAAAGAAAAAAAATACAGATGAATTCTTAACTGCTTCACCTGTAAACACATATTATATTCAAAATCATACCACATGGTATCTGTTCCTAACATGCTCCCCACGTAGCCACCCTCTGCAAGGTGTTTTCTTTTGGGATACATTTCTAAAACTCTTTTTCTACCCTCTCCCATGAATTCTATCAGAATTTTTTTCCATGGAAAGGCAAAAGGCTTTCCTTTCTTCTTTTCCACAATACACCAAAGATCTACATCAGTCTCTCAGACCTTGAACAGTACAAATACTGAATGTCCTAGGACACTGGATCCCAAAATACTTCCCATCTTACGTATCTGCTTACGGTATAAACTGAAACTGCTTCTGAACAAGTTCAGCTTGTCTCTGATAACTAATTGAAGTTTACAAAACTGAGCAAAACAAAACACTGCCTTTTTTCACACCATACACAGTACGAATCTTTTAAATGAAGATGTTTACTTTTAGGTAGTACATTTTTGTTCTGTAATAGCTAGTTTCCCTGATATATGTCAAAAATTTTGGTAGCCCTAGGTCTAACAGCCCATGGGAGCTGAGATCCCTTCATAAGAGGTTGTTCCTTCACTGAGCCATCTATCTCCATAAGTGTGTGTTATTCATAAGTGCTCACCAGACATAAATATTTTATTCTGGGGATTGTTCATCAATACTTGGCTTTGGCTTGTTATTTGTGGGAGTGCAATTATGAAATAAAAAATTAACTAATTTTAAATTTATAAACACACTTATACTGGCACAGTATTGGTCGGTTTGGGTTTTTTTTCAAATATAATCAATTTTTTATTTGAGAAAACAATAATATTTAGTAGCCTAAGTATTAGAAATATGTTTCATTTATATATTAACAAAAATGAAGGTCCCTTTCAACCATTTGAAGAATATAATTCAGCAACCATTTGAACAGCTCTAACATGAAATTTATCTGGAATTCTATAATAACCACCTTCAAGTAAAACTTTGCTCCTATTTAATTCATTAACAAAACTCTTCTGTTGTCTGAGATTGGTCTCTGAAGTCTTGCACATTCTTTATTCAGCCACCATAAGTGAGGTCCTGCAGCCTCAGGATCTACTACTACATACATACTATTGAAAATGCATGTGTAGTTAACCTTAAAAATTAAGCTATTCAGTGCAACTAAGAGTAATATATCTCATTTGTCAGAAAATAAAAAAAGGAGAAGAAGAAGAGAGAGACACACTGACTCATAAGCAACTTATTAATTTGCCTTTTAGTGACCTTGCACTTGACTGAGTGATTATTTCCAGGTTACTAGCTAACTTCCTGCAGTAATAAAAATAATTCTTTAAGAGTTCTTAATCTCTAAAACACCTGTACACTGTGACCTCAACTAGACTAAAAAATACATTCCTAGTACTCGAGTAATTTTTTAATGTAACACCATAATTTAAAAACACACATATTAAGTGAGCACTATAGACCCAACAGATCTGTCAAAACTGGGAAGCAATGTCACTACATATCTATGTAAATATATGTATATGTACATGCAAATATATATGTATATGTATATGTATGTGTATGTGTATGCATGTGCATAGACACACTGGATTAAATATATAAATATAAAAAACCCCCACTATTAAAAATTTCAATTCATTTCTCTGAAGTTGAAGAGATGGGTAGAAGTGCAAACTATTACAATTAGAGCATAACAATTCCTACACAGCTATCAGACAGTAAGAATAATTTTGTTATAGTAAGTGCTCACCATAAGAACAGTATCACAGCCTATCATCCAAAGCTGAGAACAATGTCATTGTGTCCTCATTTAGTATCCATTTATGTAACAAAAACTATGAGACAGTGCAGGGGGCAAAGCCACACAAAGAATCTTCAAATGAACAATTTTAATTATCTAAAATTTTCTTTCTTTCCTTTTTTAAAAGCACAAATCAAATATATCAAAACAAAGGTAGAATCACAGAATCTCAGAATCCCAGGCTAGTTTAGGTTGGAAAGGACCTATTAAAGTCATCTTGTCCAACCCCCCTGCAATAAGGAGGAGGACATCCTCAGAGCTTGAATTGTCCTTTTGGATCAAACATATGTGGCTAAACATAAAAGTTTTCTACCTCATACATATGGCACGTGGTTAAATTGTAAGAAACAACATTTTACATTAGTTGAGTTTACAGCTTTCTTGGTACTCATTTTTAATTTATCTATTAAGTCTAGCTGAGCTCCTCAGATATCTTCCTCCAGTAGAGAAATTGTCTCAAGAGTCTAAACAATAACAACATTCCAATTTCTAGCTCTAACAAAATCAAATTTTATTCCACTCATGACACCTTTGGCTGGAGGGAGCTGTTCTTTCCTACTATGTCCTATTAATGAAGGCAGCAGAAATATAAAGAAATTGATAGTTTTCTACTGAAAGAAAGAAAAATAAGCCATGGATCTGAAGAAACAAACAATTTGTTCATCTGAATTCAGGCCTTTTCTTTCTAATTTTTTTTAAATCCTGGGTTTGGTTTTTTTTTTTTTTTGTTTTTTGGTTTTTTTTTTATATATTGCACCTTACACTAGAAAAATACATATTCCTTTAGAAGAAGAAAAAAAAAAGTGATTCACAGCAGGCTGTGCCAAACAAGATGAAAAGATGGTACATATGTTTTTTTTAAGTTTCTCTCTTTTTCTTTTTTTTCCCTGTGAGTATTGCACTCCAAACTCACATAGTACTCCTTTCTACCTTGCAAAAACACTTCTTCAGGCCATATATCTCCAGCAGCTGACTTCTTACATAAATTTCCTGACATGTCCTATTTACTGCAAATTCACAAAGCAGAATACTGCTGAATTGCAAATGCAACCAGAAAAAAATGCACTAGGATATCTTCTGTGTATGGTATCTTCTAACGGTCAGAGGCAGAGAGACTCCTCACTCGCTTTAAATTTCAATGAAAATATTTTACTTCATCCACTAACATTAATAAACATGGATTCACATCAAACATTTTTGAAGTGCACACACACACACAAAGAGAGAGAGAGAGAGAGAGAGTGAGATGCAAATATTGATTTTTTGTTTAACTGCCTTAAGAGCACAGATCCTCAAAACTTTGTTCCCTGCCTGTGTGAGGGGTCTGGATCAGACCTGTCAAGAAATTTTGAAGCATCCTGTGGCCACACTGATGGATCATTTGACACTTGTAAGTTTCACTGACCAGCACGGATATTAACTGGGGCTTTTAAGGTGCAGGGAAGCTACTGGACTTGTGCCAGATTGAGGGGAAGAGCAGGGCCCATTTTCGCCTTCAGTTTAGAGGTGCTTGCCTAATGAGTAGTTTGCACAATCTCATCTGAATTCCCCAGGTAAACTGTAGTTTCCTCTCTCCCATGTCTGTGTGGTCTGAGAGTTTTATTGCCCAGCGTGTATTTGCTGGGTCTCCTGATCAGTCTTCTGTAGTTTGAAATGCAATTATGAACCTGTAATTGTAACGGCACCTCTATTTTTATTGCATTAGCTGATTGCTCTTCTAGTTCAGTAGAAGAGCTGATTGCTCTTCTAGTTCCACCTATTTTTCACATGTGAAAAATAGATGGAAACCATGCTGACAGGCACCTTCTCCAGCACCAAAGACAGGTAAGGTCTAACTAAGGGTTTATAGACAGGCATTGTTTCTAGGTGTTATGGAATTTTCATGAGATTAAAATAGCTGACTGATCACTTGCTAATGTGAAATGGAAAGCTCCACCTCAGTTGGATTCGATGATCCTTGTGTGTCTTTTCCATCTCAGCATATTCTGTGTTTCTGTGATATTTGTTAATTCATGAGTCCAGATTTAGTTTTTATTTTTTATATAAATGCTGCACATCATATTGATAATAAGAACAGCAATGAAGTAGTAAATAAACAATGCACTGAAACAACTTTTTCCAGAAATATTGTTATTATTCCCTGTGTTTTATATCTGCTTTGTTTTATTTCTTTGAAATGTCTAAACAATATGAGCATTCCTGGAAAGTATTTATATTTTTGTTTTATGCACTTCCTCCTTTTAAGTCTTTCATTCTTGACTGGGAGTTTCCCAGGGTTGGAAGGTTCCCAACCTTCGCGATGCACCAGTCAAGGTGTTTTCACAGAGCCCAGACACATCTTGGCCACTGCATCTGTACTTTTGCTGCAGTAAATAAGTTTTGATCCTAGTTCACAAGTGCCTAAGGTTAAGACTGCCCTGTTCATTTCTCCAAAAGATCACTCTTAGTGATGTGATCCTTGTCAAGAATGACTGCTTAAGGGTGGGAGACACTTCATCTGTTTAGCAGCCACGGATAATCTGATTCCTTTCCATTCTAGGTTTTGTTCTTATGCTAACTAAGGTACTTAGCCCTGTAAAATTATAAACCTTTTGCACTCAGGAGTGGTGAGGCCACATCTCAATTCCTGGGCTCAGTTTTGGCCCCTCACAACAAGAGAGATATTGAGAGGCTGGATCATGTCCCAGAAAGGACAACAGAGCTATAGAAGAGTGTAGAGCACAAATCTGACAAGCAAAGGCTGAGGGAACTAGGGTCATTTAGCCTGGAGGAAAGCTTAGAGGATACTTAATTTCTTTCTTTGCACAATTACCTGAAAAGAGGATGTAACCAGGTGACAGTTGGTCTCTTCTCCCAAGAAACAAGTGATAGGACTAGAGGAAGTCCTCAACTTCTGCCAGGGGTCATTTACATTAAATATTAGGAAAAATGTCTTTATTAAAAGCGTCAAGCTTTGGAACAGGCTGCCCAGGGTGGTGATGGACTCACTGTTCCTGTAACCATTTTAAGCACATGTGAAATTTGGGGACATGGGTTAGTAGAAGACTTGGTTAGGTTGGCTGGGTTAAAGGCTGGATTCAATTATTTTAGAGGCCTTCGACCATCTAAATTACTCTATGAACCCAAGATTCTATGATTTGAAAGTTGTTTTTATTTTTTTCTGTGTAACACATACATATCAAGTTTCTGAACAATCACACAGAGCAATTTAGGACACCTAAAAAAAGAGAAGTGCCTCCTAAGCCATTCCAGGAGAGACAGAAGAAACCCAGTGTCCAGCCAGTGCTTTGAGGATGCCATAAAAATTCCTTAAAAATTCTTTTAAAATCCCAGCTTTTTTCTAAATCCTTTCTAATCTGACCATTGTTCCACAGAATGTGCCCTATCCTCTTGTGATCCTCCATAGGTATAGGAGTTCAGACAAGGCGATTTTCCACCATTTATAAAATGAGAATAAAGCAGGGAAGAAGCATTGCCAGAAAACAGCTAATTAGGAGCAAAGAAAAGACAAGAAATCTTGAACCCATATCTGAAATGTCTTAAAAAAGATGAATTTGGGAATATAAATGAAAATATCAGTTATTAATGGATAAAAATATAGGATTCTTGTTAGTCCTAGTTTATGACACAAGTAGCATTGGTGGAATGGTTGAAACTGATTATTACTTTCATCTATTTATGTTGAAACATTTCTAGAAATACTTGAGAAGAACATAGTCTTTTAGAGTCTTGAAGGCACCAGTCACATTATCAGATTGTTTCACTTGGTGTAGTTTACTGAAATCAAGTGCATTTAAATACTTTCAAGATTATGAATGATTTATTAATTAATAGGCCTAGACAGCCTCTTGAGCTACAATTTACAAATTGTTTTGAATTACTTAAACCATCTCTGGCTTCTTGCTTTTTTGTACTACACACAGTGGTAGAAAAGAAGTGAAGGTACACAGTACAATTATGATTTATTGATTTATATTGCAGAAGGGTAACAGCCTTCTTGGCAAAGACTTTACTTTCTTAGAGGCTTGAAAAAGGTTATTAGGCAATGACTAATATTATTATTGCTCTAATTCAACATGATTAAATTGTTGTATTTTAATTGGCAGTTGCTGGTACAGTTTGGGAAACAAGAAATATATTAATTACTAGACTGATGGATGTCTTGGAAAGCCTAATTTTGACAGGTGGGAAGTTTTAACACTTATGTTTCAGTGTGGGTGTAGTGGATGTTGGATAGTTTCTTTCAATGTGAAAATTCGTCGTGTAGTGTTATTAATATTTTACCTGGAAAAAAATAGGTTAAAATAATTTTGATTCACACATTTCAAGAGAGCACTTAATCATAGGTCTACTACCATGCATGACATGCTTTTCAGAAATTTATCTCTACCATTACTAATACTGCTAAGAATTGGTAAAAGAATCCAAATTCCTGGAAAGACCAGTATGACCTAATTCAGCATCAATTTGCTTGCTTTTATTGGCTTTCCTCAATCAAAACAAGTTGGTCATCTTCACATCCAGCAGGCATATGCTTTCAATGAATTCCTTAAGGAGGAGCACTGTAGCAGAGAAGAGTAGGAGAGCAGAGCAGCACCTTGCTGAAATCCTGGAGGAGTCATGCTTTCCTGCAACAGCTTAGCATGAGGGACTGTCAACGTATCTTGCTCCCACTATCCCCATCACACCCCTGTAGCACCGTGAACTTTGCCAGCCCAGTGGTTCTTGTCCACAGTGAAAAATCTTTAACCAAATGAAGCTGCAACTAAGTGTCATATGGAGTGTCTTTATATGCAGTTAATTCTGCCTACATTTCATTAGATGTATGTGGAAAGCATTGACCAAGATCTTTTGAGTTGTTTATTTTCCAGATTAAGGATGGAATATTCAGTCTGCTTTCCATGAGAAAAAACATTTCCCTTCAGTCAAATGTGTGTACATAGATAACCTTTTCCTTCTCATACAATTACAAAGTCTAAACAAATATCACTATATTACCTCCAAGCATAAATAAAACCAGGATCTTTGAAGTACATTAAAGACACTGCGTATTCATGTAGGATGGACTCAGCAGCATCCTGTGCTTACTTCAGTAATAACTTAGTTAGATATGAAAGAATCAAAATGAAGTACAACCACACCAAAACCCTCAAAATATCTATGTAATTTCCTTTTGCCTTTAACATTAAGAAGTGTGTTTGTTTTTAATTAAGGTCAGGCTTTACAGAAGATACTGATCATACGTCAAGACAGGACACTAGAGCAAGAGACAGTTAAGCAACGTGTGCATCTTTTGGGTAACCTTTCATGTTATTGACACACAGAAAGCCCTCATGTTTTTATAGCTTTATAAATAACACTACAACTAATGTGGTATTACCACTATTAAAATTGTAATTTGCATTACATATTTTAATTACATATTGTAATAGAAACCCATGTCTTTGTATTATTGATAATTTTCATTTCAATTTTTATTGGCAACACTGATACTCTGGAATAAGTCTGAATAAGTCTCTGTAATTCTTGCCTGAATAAGGCAAAAGCTTAAGAAAAAGTGTCTCTGGACAATTGTCCACATGCTGATTGTCCAGCTCACACACCTTCTTCATAGCCAAAGCTCCTGCCAACTCAATGAAAGACAATGAACACTAAAAATTGCTCTAACAGGGTATAACACTAGCAGCACAAGCCATGGAAAACCATAGAAAGAATATCAAATTGAAGTAGGGAACCATATGGTTACAGACTATCTGCCACATACTGGAACTACTAGCAGCAAGTCTTTCTCCTGCTGGAAATCTGTTCCTGGAAATCAGTTAAAGATCAATTCCAAAAGCAAACAAACAATAAAAAAAAAAAAAAAAACCAAAAAAAACCCCCAAAAAAACCCAAGCATGTAACAAACTCTCAGAGCCAAACAGAGCTATTTTTACAGCCTCAGAGACAAACTGACTAATCAGACATGGGTGTTCATCATATCAGCAGACATTAAACCACCATTATTTGACACATAATCAAAGATTGTGAAGGTAACTTCACACCCACTTACTCTTCAGGTCATGTTTACATGGAAGACACGACCTGTTTTTTAATCTTGGACTGTGGGTTGTGCTACCCTGGGCACAGGCATTCCATGGTTTGCATATCACTGAGGGCCTCAGGTATCCTTGTCATGGGTTAAAACTAGACCTGGAAAGATTCCTTGATATCAACAAGGTAGTTTGGTCTCCCTTCATTGTCTGCTGGCCACAAGAGCCTCAACCAGGGGCTTCCCGTGTCACCTCTCTCAGCTTATGCCAAACCAGATTCCAAAGTTCCTAATATGCTGCTCATATTAGGAATATGCATGTCCTGGGGGCCCAGACAATCAGCAGATTTTCTTACAGAACATAACTGGAGCTTGCATGATCCATGAGACTGCACACACTGAAGATATAAAGCAGGATCAGGTGTAACTAGTTCTTTAAGCTCTCCAGCCCCAAGACGCTTGGGGCAAGTGCAATGTTTTAACTCGGTGCCACACAGTCCAGCAAACTATGTGGGACCAATAGTCCTCTGGAAGAAGATCAACCCTACAGCATGACCCTAAGTAAACATCCATGAAGGCTGTCAGAGTGAGAATTTCCAAGCTGTTAACTAACCATTGCCCAAAGCTGTCACTGTGGCCATGTGAGAAGGGGAAAGCAAGAATCTGGGCAAAGGAAGCCACAGAAACAAAACCTATTTTGTCTCTTCTGCACTCAGATAGCTCCCAGGGGGGACTGGTACTGTGTGCATATCTAGTGTATATAGGAAGTGGATGGTGAATCTCATGATAATAAAGACCTAGTGAGAAACAAGAGCAATGTTTTCAGACACACTCCACTTCCTCTAGTGGAAAGTCAAGGGCAATCAAGCACAATATGCACTGATGTTGGAACAGTGCATAGCATGGCAGGTGGGCAAGTAAGAGCCTGAAGCTCTTGCGTTACAACTAAAGGCCTGCAAGACAGAAAGATCTGCTACCCTCATCTGGGTTGTCAGTGCAGGTGACACCTCTGCTCATCAGCTCCTTCTGAGCCAAGGCAAACTCCAATCTCCTCTGCAGGAGGGACAGCTGCCAGGTGTCACATCCTATGAGAGGCACTTTTTATAAGAGCATGTAGTAACAAGAAAAGGGAGAATGTCTTTGAGATGAAGAAGTGTAGATTGAGATTACATATTAGGAAGAAATTCTTCGATGTGGGGGTGGTGAGGCACTGGCACAGATTTCTTAGAAAACCTGTGGCTGCCCCATTCCTGGAAATGTCTAAGGCCAGGCTGAATAGGACTTTGAGAAATCTGGTCTAGTGGGACATGTCTCTGCCCATGGCAGGGGCATTGGAATGAAATTATTTTTAAGGTTCCTTCCAACCTAAACCATTCTGCTGGTGTGGGTTTTATGTTTGGAAGCAGGTGTATGCTAATGCACAGGATGGTGGCAGATGGTGGGCAAGCACTCATATCAATTTAAACAGACAGTCACAATGGAGTACAGTCTTTCTAAAACAGACAATCGTATCCTGTCACATTTTCTGGGATTGCACAGACCCCAGTTTCACTCTGAATTAAGTAAGGCTATAGTTCAGGTTACAATGGAAAACCTGGAGATACAGTTTTTCCACCTGCATGACAAAAATAACATTTATAGTCACAACATAACTCAGTCAGGACAGAGTTTCATGCCTGTAAATGTATAAATTACATTAACTTATACAAAGTATAAATTACTGTCAGTGAAATCTGCTGTTTAGAACCATTGTCTGAGAAGTGCCAGATCAGGATCTGACCTTAAGAAGCAGTAGAGCAGTCACTGCTGAGTGCACTCTGCCAGAACAAACGAAAACAGTCACCGCAGGCATAGTCCTACTGCTGTTAATAGTCAAGCTATGACAATGACTCCCACTGCGATGAACTTGTTTTCCGTGTATCCAGTTTTGGTCTAGAAAGGATCCTAATAGGAATGCATGCTTCTTTGTCTTTTTCACACTTAATGGGATTAAAAATCCCTCATCCTTTCCTGCTTTCTGTATTCATTTACAGAAAAGTAGACATGTAAACATTGCCATTTCAAATCTCCCCTCCCAATCCAAGAAGCATTCTTTCTTTAGAGACTTATTTATTTATTTATTTAATTCATTAAATAATGAGCTTTCACAAGAGAGAAGCTGTCTCTGACCAGTACAAGGTAGTATTTATGGTTTTATTTCCCTTTCCTCCAGGAAAACTAGAAATAATGAACTTAATTCTGAGCAAAACATGTATTGCCACCACTAATATAAAAGTCATAAGACAAAAGACAAATATAATACTTGTATAAGACAAAAAGGGGAAATAAAGGGCTTTAATTAATTTCAACACAAGAATTTTCATTTTATAGTAGAGATCAGATTAAAACAAAAAGCAGTTAAATTAGAGCTAATGAATTATGACCACTTGTGGTATACAGGCACTGTGTGTCTTATGATCCAAGTATGGATCTTACTTCATATGATGTGTAAACCACTACTTTTTGTCAGCTAGTACTTCTGCAAAAAAATATTAATTCTAACAGTATTTCAGAGGGTATAAAGGTACACTAAAACGCACATTCCCTTTCTTTGCTTATTCACACAGTTTCAGAAAGCAATTGCATTTTTAAATCATGCTAACCTCAATTTTATGAGGAGAAAACCTTAACTTCTGTTTCTTATACAACAAAATATTGTTTTCATGAACATTCAAGGCTCTTTTTCCAGATTAGAAAAGCAAGTTTTTCCATTTACTTTCTCCTCTACAGCATGCTGCTTTCAAAAACAAGGTCTGTATGCCTGGGGTCAGATGGCATAACTGTGTATACTGGCTCCAAGGATTTAGCTGTCCATCTCCTGAGGCTGTGTGGGATTCTTTTACATGCTCCAAGGATTATCTTTAATATTAATCACCCAGTGTTTGCAACGAGCCATTCCATTACAAGTCAAAAGGCTTGTTAGTAACTGCCTGGCATTTGCCTGGCTCATTCTTGCTCTGCACTCTGCAGCAGAGTATGATTTTTAAGGTAGGCAGGCTGTTTCCTCGCTGGTGACACAAGAGAAGTCCACACAACAGCCATAGGGCAGACCTTATCCTAATCCTTAGCACACTAAAATCCAGGATGTGAGTATTCTAATCCTAATCCTTAGTCCTTTAACAATTAGGATTAGAGGTCTTCTAATGTGCAACAGTGGTCTTCTTCCAGCACCGAATTTAAGGAGTAATAAACTCTTAACTCTAACAAGCCCCTTAGCCCTGCAAATGGAAATCATTCTTATTAAGTCTGGCTCTCAAGATGGAAGAATTTTCCTCAGAGAAGGATCACAGCACTTGCCTTGGGTTCTCTGTGTTGTCGCACTCTGCTGCATCAGAAGGCAGAGCATCACATTGTGGGAACAGTAGGAAGCAAGTGGGTGATTAAAAACAAACGAAAAGGAAGAAAAATAAGCACTCAGAAGTTAATTCTCTCTGCTTATGTTCCTCAGATGCAATCATTATGGCTCCACTGATGCCTTTCCTTGGTGTTCAAATTAAGAGCCAGACAGGGCATAAGGGGGAAAAGGGTTCTCACCTCAGTATTTAATAAGCAATCTTATTGGTGCACCACTTTGCCCAGGCGAGATGCGCTGCAATGCACCCCCACAACAGATTGTGTCTGCAAGGTAACAGACCTTGCAAGTTAGCATATCCAACAAAGATTCCCAATGACAGGCCTGAATGAATACCATGAGGAATTCTCCCTCGATGGGCCTAATCTTAGTTTACAGGATGAATTCTAGAGAGGACCTTGGCTTCTCAGGATAGCTTAGGGCTTTCCAGCCTCCAGCTCCAAGGCCTTAGGACATTTGGTCTCTTGGTTTAACGGAATATTAGGACTATGCTAAATTATTGGGTTTAAGGAATTACAAGGTTGCATGCTAAAAGCACTTAGGGTACATAACAGCTATATAAAAGGAGTATAAAAGAAAGGGCAAAAATAATCATGGCATCACTACAACAGACCATGCATGTTCCAAATCTTGCAGGAAGTTCCAGTTAAAATGAGATTTATTAAATGTACAACAGAAAACAGCTGGACACAGGAGCCACAAGGGTGGAGTCACATCAACCAAAACTGGTTTTGCCACCTAAATTTCCAAAATAGGCACATGTTCAACCATGAGGATGCTCTCAAGTGTATTTTGCTGGAGTAGGACATGACTCCTGAAGACCTTAACCAACAGATGATACAAAACCTGGCAATTGCAGAACAATAAAAAATTAGAAGGAAACCTGTTACTTCTTACAAGACAGAAAACCAGAAGATTCTTATTGGCATTATGTCCTCACAATGGTCTGGAAGGAGTAAGTGAATAATGAGTCTCTTTGGGAAGTAATGTGGACAACTGAGATGCCAGGCGTGCAGGACCTCAGGGAGGAAGGTCACTCGTTTAGCAGAAGAAAGTTGATTGATGGGGTATTTTTAGATTTCCGCTAAAAGGAACAAACAGTATCAGTAACATGGAGAACAGACTCAAACAGGGTTCATTTTGGGTCTGAAACAATAGAGACCACCAATTTGAGTAGCTAGTGCAGATGCTGCTCATGTGCCACAGTAGAGGAGGAGAGCTAGTGGTGTTATTCTTCTGCACACATGCAAGGAGAAACAATTCACTACCTCCTTTTGTCAGGATTCATCAAGGAGTTGGACTGAGATCAGTGTTTGGACATTCTTTTCCTCTTGCCCTGTCCCATTCTCCAGGACATGCTGTTCTCTCAAACCAAAAAGAATCCTGTGGTCCTGTGTGCACATCAAGCAGAAATCCATTCATCCATCTGGTCCTTGCCAGATGGTAAATCTTTGTTCCTTTGCTTCCCTACCATGGGGAACAGACAGACCCAAGGCACAAACAGGCTGTAGGTTGTGCAGCACATCCTCCATATACCTTGTGGGCTATGTGAGGCTAAGAGCAAAGGGAGATTTTGGGCATCTTCTTTTCTTGCTCCCCTTTCAGCAACTCTACATCCCATGCCTGACTCTTTCCAGTTAGTTAACTAGGAAATCATAAGCTTAAGTTTTGTTCAGGAATTGCAAAGCAGGAGCCAAGAAGTTTCCTGGGAAATCTGTTTCATGAGCCCAATGTTTTAACACCCAGACTGAAACAGAATTTATTTTTATTATACATCTATCCATCCATATCTATGTCTATATCATATCTATATATTTATTTCTATATCTATATCTACATCTATATCTATATCTACATCTATCTATATCTATATCATATATCTATATCTATATCTATCTATATATCTATATCTATACCTGTATCCACATCCATATCTATATGTCTATATTATTGAATAACTATTTTTCGTCTGTCTGCATATGGTGAGATGAACTTGCTCATGAAGAGTAACAGCACACTGAAGAAGACAGCTTTTAGAAGTTAGAGTTTCACTGGGTAATGCCCCAGTGTGCTCAGATCAGTGGTGCTATAGCACAGGCATGAACACACTGTCTTTAAAGCCTATCCGTAGAACTGGGGAAAAGTAGTTCCTTCTGTTTTTACCTCAGACATTGTTAAGATACATAGGAATATATATTTTCCTCCAAATCTTGTCTTCTTGTAAAAATGCTCTATCACAAACACGGCATTGACTTGGTTAAAACCAATCAAGCAAAATAATTTTTAGGGTTTTTGGCCTAACTTTTAGGCTAGTTTACACAAAATGTCTTCTCACTTTCAGCATATTATTATGCTATAGATATTTAGTTCAATAATGCTTATTGTGCACCAGAGTGTTACACTGTAATTATTCCAATGTCTTTACTGTAGAGAAGATAATTTTGAATAATGAAATTAGAAGTGGAAATTCTTCCTGAATGTTTTCTGTGAAAATAAACAGAATAATATATTAACAGATAAGCCCAAACTTGCATATGCTACTTTCACACATTACTGTCAGTGGAAGTAACACAGGAGCAAATTCTGATGTCAGCAAATTTGAAATACATTCTGATTTCTTAGTGGTTTACACTAGTGCTGGTGAAACAGAATCTACAATAGCAGCCCAAGGGCCAGAGCATAAACCAAGCTATAGCGAAATGCATCTGACAGCAGGATATGCCTGAATTTAAGCAATTTTCAAGTCTAACCATGATCCGATCCTGACATGATCAGTCAATTTAACATAATTTTATGTTGAGCGCATAGGTATTTTATTGCTGTAAAGCTCCCAATATAATCTAATCCTTTGCAGATCAAAGCTCTCTCTGTGGAGTCCTCAGCAGGATAATGACTTTAGATGTAGAATATTGGAGAGCTAAGCATTTGCGTGGCAGAGAAAGAACATGAATATATTGGGGTCCTCAGCTGGATTCTAAAAAAAATTAGTAATCTGAATAGTTCTGTTCAAGTCATTGACATGGAGCTTTATTTTTGCTACACAGAAAGAAAGGTAAAACCAGTGGCTTTCTCTAAAACAACACCAAAAATATGTGTTGAACCTAGCATTTTTCATCAGTTATGCATTTGAATGCAAAATACATTCAGACACCTTTCATAGAGGTGAATTATATTGGCATGTAAGCAGTAACAAACTAGTGAAACATGTCCATTCATCTGCTCTATGCGTATATGTACGCAGTTTAAAGTGAAATTTGTCTGAAAAAGGGAATAATATTAAGTATTATTATACTATATTATTTTATAACAGTATAATATACAAGAAATATAATAAACACTTATATAACATTATAGTATTGAATAGGACATATTAAACAATAATTTAAATATATTATAGATGTATTCTATTAAATATTGTAGTATTGATACTATTATTTAATATTATATTAAGTATTTATATTAAATATAGTAGCTATTAACTACAACACTCTCTACCCTTCAAAACACATAAAATGTCTCCTTGGGGAGAAATTATCTTCTTTTATAAGGAAAACAGAAAAGGCAGCAAGTGTTTTTCCCTATAGAGGGGCAAAGGCTTGTATGAGTCAGGCTGTGTGGTTATGCTTGGTTTGAAATATACCTGGCTTCAGATTATTTCACCTCATAGAAACAAAGAAATATTTACACTCTCAATCAAATTTTAAATAATTTCTGAAATCAAGGAGCCACAGGAGGCCTTCAGTCTGGTTGGGTGTAAAGATACTGGTCCTGCCCAGGTGTGGCTTCTGGGCACACCTGACTCAAACCACACAGCTGCCCTCCTCCTGTCTCTATCTTTGCGTATCCAAGGAGCAGAAAAAAAGGGCTGAAAGAGACTTGCTTTATTAAGCCACTGAATCTCCTACAGACAGAACATTTTGTGCTAAAAAAGGACTGGTTTTAGAACAAAATTCATCTCATGACCTTAAACCATGTGAGTACCACCTAGAGATTTAAAATTCAGAAAATGCAGGCAGCAGATGTCATCCTACTGATCTGCTCTGAAAATGCTGATGCATTTACAGTAAATCCCTAACCAGGCCAGTTGTGCAACAAGTTGAAGTGACATAAAGTATTAACATTTATAATGTTGAGTGATGAGTCAAATCAAACAAACATCCTCTTTTATAAGCTTTCTCACAGCATGTAGTAGCATGTACTGCGAGTAATGAAACATCTGTTACAGCCCTGACTTGTTCACAACTGAGCAAGTGTTGCAATAAGTCTGTTGGGCCAGGCTTCACATTAAGCCTTTAGTGGGCAGATGAGAAGGATCAGCACTAACAAGGTTTACTTCATCTCAGTTTATTCAGGAAGAATGAGCCAAAATTCCTGTGAGGAAAACAAAAAAGTACCATATTGCAAAATATCCAAAACTAATTTTAACTCCAGACTGATGTATTTCAATGATCCTTGCAGATCACTGAGCACTCTAGTGCTCAGAAAGTCCATTTTCATCAGATGTATTTCGGGCAAAAAAGTGAATTATAAAATTTGCTTTAATAGCTCTCTTTTGCATAAAGTTGCCCATCTGTATACATCTATAAATGCATTGTGATGCACTGCACTTAATTTTAATAACTGCCCCTTCTGCTCATGTCCTTCCTGACTCCCCTGTGCATTGCTTACCATGAGGTTCATTTACTGTTCCCTACTCCCACCTTCATCCTCACATTAACTCTTGACATTTATCACAAAGACTTAGCTTTGCTCCTTCTGTACCATGACCAGTTTAAAGAACCAACAAAATTCCCTTGAGTAAAAAATTTGACTCAATACAGTAGATCATATGCCAGTTATATACAGACATATTCTTGTTTCCTAATTCAAATGTGTAACTTTTAAAACACTTGTTTGAAGGCTTTCCTGACTAGAAATAGTTTCCTGTCAGGCTTTTGCAAGACCTTAAAGTTGGTGTCTGCCTTGGATACTGGTGATGACTATAAGCTGTGCAGTCCTATCACCTGTTACAGAATTGTGACACAGAAGTGGGATTTGTTTGTTTCATTGTTTTTGGCTTTTTTAAGCTCAACAGTTAATTAGACACAACAAAATTTGCATTTCCTTCTAGAAAAATTCATTGAAAGATTTATATAAGGAAAGTTTTCTTTTAAAGGGAGAGATTGTTGCTCAGACCTTACCCAGTGTGAAGCCTTTAGGGAAGCTCCTGAGGAAGATATAAAAGACTTGCAATCTCATTTACCGTACATCTATACTACACTGAGAAACGTTCAGATGAAAATTCCCTTGATTTCCTGCTTTAATGTGTTTTTCTTCCAGACTGTCTGTGCACAAGCAGAGTTAATGATTCCTACAAGATCAGCCTGCCTCCCTCCTCAGTTCTGAAATACTTCCTCTGTTATTTTTTTTATTCCAAGGGAAAAACTTATCTTGCTCATTTACAAGCCCATATTACTGATCTAACTCTGTAATGCAATACTTGAACCCTTCAATCAGAACACAAATATCGAGATGGCGATCAACAGAAAATTCAGCTCTTTGGAACTTCCCCTATTTTTCACTGTGAAAAGAGTGAGAGAGCTTAATATTATGAAACGAGCAAGATAAAGAAGTTAAAAGCACAGAGCGGCTAGTGGTTTCACTCTTGTCCTTCATCTCCCCTTCCCTCTGTGTGTTTCAGATCACGCATATTTATCATGTTACAATTTAAATTTCAAGCTCTTTGGCTCAAGGCTTATGTCTTTATTTGAATTTGTTCACAGATTTGGGTATTCAAAAAAGCTGTGCCACTAGAATGTTTTCCTGTCCAACAGGGTGTCTGCATCACCTTTCATCTTCATAAACAGTAAGGAGAAATAACAGACTAACTTGTATCAAACAGACTCTATTGCTTTATTAATCAGTGTTAATGTACAGGTTAATTTAAAAAAACCTACAGTTTATGAAATGCATCATCTACTTACAAGATACAAATCTAGGCCAATCGCCACAGTATCTATTGATGCTCACCCACTGTAAAAAATTTACAGTTTTTTTGCTGATATATAAAATCTTAAGCAAATATTCCTTGTTAAACACTCAGTAAAGACAACAGCTTTCTACTACAGTTTCACATAGTGTTTTAGTGCAAAAGGAAGTACAAATATAAAAATACTGAGGCTTGAATAAAAAAAGCATCAACAACAACAACAACAACAACAAATACTCAAGCAAGCTGTGGAGTTAGAGGTGAGTGTCAGCTATGGGTATTCTTCTAAGCTCTACAATCTGAGAGTTAGCCATGCTGCCACCATCCTGGCTGCCGTGACAAGACTCGTTATCACTCACACTGAGACCTGCACCTGAAACAGAGAAAAAACAACAAAACTAATAATCAGTGAGAATGAAATTTTGACACAGAAATGGGGATACCCTATCCCACTCTGCTTTATTCTGATTATTGAAGTATTTTCCTCCTCCACAACCATGTGACAAGTTTCCTCTTACTAGTCTACCATTCTGAATCCATGGATTATAACATTGTCTGACATAGTTTTGTACCATCCAGATATGCTTTTTCATAATTCCACTGTCATTCACTCTATTCGGCCCAGTAAGTGGTACAGTAGCTGTTCAGAGGTGGCCTTGAAATCAGAAAAGTGTAAATCAAGGCCTGGCTTACACTGGGTTCATGGTCTGGCTGTTAGAGTCTGCTGTTTCCAAGGACTTCTTCATAATTAATTGATTTTTAATTACACGATTTCCAAGTTAAACCATAATTCCAGCTGTCTTAATAGGGCTGTAATTTCAACATGAGAAAAGATGCTGACCAAATATTCTTTAAACCCACATTTGGCACAAACTGGTGCATTAAGTTTTACTTCTGCTGAAAGACAATACCAGAGTTTGGTCCAAGGGCATTTCTAGAACATGTCTAGAAGACACATGTCTGGGAGGCTCTCCATCCTTTTGACATAGCACTTCTGCTAGCTTTCTGCTTCCTATTTGTTTGATTTGTTTCATTTCAGCTTTTTTTGTGGGGTAGATTTGAACTGATTAGTGTGAAGATGCATAATCCTGCACTAGTTTTTATGAAATGAAAATTTTTTCAGACCATTTTGCCACAAAATACCTGTTAGAACTATAAACTTCAGTGGTTTTTCAGTTCCTCTCCTTCAGCTGTAGAACAAATTCTACACAATACATGAGTTCTGAGGGTTTAGGGTGTCTAGGCTTTAAATTTATTGATAATTGCTTATCAGTATAATGAGGCATGAGGATTTTAATCAAATTTCTTTCAGGCATGATCCTGAAGCGATGCCAATTACAAATGATGAGGGAAGAAATTTGTTTTGGGCAGAAGCAGATTTGCAACTACATGCAGTTCAAGGCAGTTACAAAGGCTCAAAACAGCCTGAACAGAGTATGCTGGGAGAGGCAGTGATTTGCATTTCATACTGAAAAATATTTTCTAGAGTTTCTATCAGGTGGACAGTGCATCTATTATTTCTACCTCAGCTGACATTCCAGTTTTTTATTTGCTCGACAAAAGAAAAGAGTTGTTTTATTTTTTTGAGCTTCTTCATCTTTTTCAATGCTCTCTGTGTTCCACTTTTACAAAGTTTTCTCTTAGCTCCCCTCCATCCACCACCCCTCAAGCAGAAAAGAAGCACTGTAAAGCGGGCAGCAGTGAGATGCTGCTTTGCTGTGGGAAGTCAGACTGTAGTCTTGAATATGGAGTTTTGTCCAGAGAACCTGAGCAGAAGGTCCTGTAGGACTAGCCAAGTTTTCCTGCAGACGTCTGCTAGGGGCCAAACTTGGATCCACACCCTATGATCCATGGTAAAAGTGGTATACTGAACCATAATCCTTCCTACATCTGCTTTTGGTGTTTGGGTCATGGAGGGAACATACGTTCACTGACACTGATGAGTCCTTAGACCTGCATGATTCAAGCTCTTGAGAAATCAACAGCTACTTGCCAGAGCATGACAGGAGTAAAAACCATCAACATACAGAGATACAACAACAAAGTCAGATTAGGATCTGAATTATTAAAATACTTGTTTATAAATGTATTGAAGTTGTATGCACAACAACCTTTTCATTGAGTCAGATCCTAATATCCAAAAGGTGCTTGAAGGTCCTGGAAAAAACAGCAATTGTTTAAACTAGTTATTTTGACTGTTTGATATTTGATTGTTTCAGAAAGGAAACCTGACTGTAATAGATGAATCAGACTGTTGTATTTACCACATGGGGATAGAAGACCAAGTAAAATCATGAAGTAAATACAATACTTTGAATGAAGAAAGAATACAATATTTCTTACATAGCATAATAATACTGGAATTCATTCAAGACATTTATAAACCTGAAAGGGTACAAATTTCAAAAACTGAAAAAAACCCATTTTTTAAAACCACATGATCACCATGGACTCAGATTTCAAGGTGAACAATGACTGTTGAAATTAGAAAGATATTTGTCTTACCAGTTGCTATACTGATAAAGTGGCAAGTACTTAGCATGGGGTTTCTTTAAGAATCTTTTGCTGGACACTACAAAAGGTAGTCTAATGGTATTACAATATGTATTTTTTAAATGTCATATATGTGCAAGCTTTGTCCATACTCTGTGCAAAATCAGATTTTTTTTTTTTGTTACAGAGCTCCTTATCAGGAATTGGTAAGCCAGAGACTGAAAATGGGGACTTTATGTTTACAAGGGCCTTGTTCTGCTGATGGTGCAAAGACAACTATGAGTTGATCCTTTTTAGGAATAAGAACTGAAATGTAACCAGGATACCAGCTTACCAAACAGTTGGCAGGCTGGAAAGGGTATGACTGTTTACACAATGGAGTTTCACAGAGTTCATTGGTCCATTGTGTTCTCAGATTAGAGTGGAATTTAAACTCAATCAGATCCTAAAAAGCATGCACTCATCTAGAGATGCTAAAGTTGGATGATGGGCATGTACTAGGGCATGTACTTTTCCCCTATTTGTGAAGGAACTATTTTAAGAAAAAAAAGCAGGAAAATGAAGCCCGCCCCTCCTTCCTTCCTTTCTTTCTTTCTTTCTTTTTCTTTCTTTTTTTCCTTCTTTCTTTCTTTCTTTCTTTCTTTCTTTTCTTTCTTTCTTTCTTTCTTTCTTTCTTTCTTTCTTTCTTTCT